>JAFEMH010005067.1:0-178893 GCA_022495995.1 Adenophora triphylla var. japonica | reverse complement strand
ATCATGCCCTGCACTTCTTCCAACGAAGTATCGAAGAAAGTCTTGCAAGCTTCACGCCACAAGAAGACCACCAACCAAAGGGAAGCGAGATGGCTTCTCCACCTCCTGGCCCTCTCAATCAAAGCCCCGAAAATCCTCAAAAGTGGGCAACCATTTCATTGTAGGAGAAACAAGACATATGCCTCCTAACATCTCAGTGAACTTCCGCGGAAGCCCGCAACAAATCCCAATCATGAACCAACTCCTTAAAAGACCAAACCGAGCAAAGACGAAACCTTACCTCGAAAGCCCGTCTACGATGCCTCATACGGCGCCGCATCCACATTTTCAACCGCTCAAGGAAATATGCTTGCCTCTCCTGCGAAAGCCTCGGCAAAATTCTAGGGACGTACGAAGAATCCATGGCAAAATGGAGGTTCCTAGAGAAAATGGGGAAGAAAGCTTTGAAAATGGCTGCAAATGGGGAAATGAGGAAGAACCAGATCGGAAAGCATTTATGTCCTTCCCAAAGCAAGGTTGGTCCGTACGGACCTCTTTGCATGCTAAGTATGTCCGTACGGACCTCCTTGCAAACATGTGACCCATTTCCCCAAAAACAGCATAAAACCACCGTCCTCAAGAAACCTTGCTCCAAACAAGCCCAAACACCGGCCAAAGCCATTCCCGCAAACAAACACTACCCACAAACACACTCTCAGCCTACGTGGCATGTACAAAAAAATAAAAAATAATAATAGCAACAATTTCTAGGACAATTCCTGAATCACAAAATTGACATTACATCTTAAAATAAAACACCGTTTGCCATGCAAATACATGTGTTTTATTACAGGTACCAAAAAAATGTCCGTTGCTAAACAAAAAAAGGGAGTGGATACGAAAGAGGGAAAGCAAATGAATACTAATCAGAATCCTCAGGCATCATCATCCTCGCCAAGGTCCTCCAAAGAAAAGTCGGGCATCCCAAGAACTCGCGTCACATCCTCGCCGTCGGAATACCGAGCACCCGCTGAGGCTCCCACGAGAAGTAATCAGAAGGATCAAATCCGGCGAAAGGATCGAAGAAAGAAGGCTCGAGGAACCCTCACCCCGTGCGCCGTGCGGAGGCATGAACCGATAAAAGGGCTGCTCCTCGAAGGCCCCGCAGCCCCGAAGACGCCCCGCATCCATGCTATGCCGCCCCTCAAAGGCCCCTCCCGCCGCGGCTCCGCCGCTCAGGCGGAGGAACGCCCACAATGCCTCGAAGGCATAGGCTCGCACGGGCCGGCACACGACGCGAAGACCGACAGGACACCTTCGACGCCATCTTCTTAGCGAAGGAGCGCATCGCCACGTAATCTGGCGAGCCGCATATCGTAGGCTCTCCTGGGACTCGCACCAACAAGCAAGCCAAGGAAACGCTCATCAAATGCGCTTATACTCAACAACAAAAAAGAGAAAAATAAAGAAAAGATGCCAAGATGGAAAAGAGTCCGCTGACACTCTACCGATCTATCGGGGTCCACTTCGTATGCAAGCAGAGCTCGCTCCGGAACGGCATGTACACCCTCCTCCTCGATCCGTCCTCACTGACGCACGTGAAATCCGGCCCCGCACGGGAATCCTCTCGGGAGCCCGCGGGCGCCTCTCTCTCCGCGCCGCACTCGCGGCGTCCTCGCCTTCCTCCTCACGAAGGCCCCGCATCCTCTCCATACAAGATGAACTCTCGGCACCGACACCGCCAAGGTACCTCTCCAAGTCCCAAGACATCCATGTCCTGGAATCAAGCATCCCAAAGGGAGGGTCCCTGAGCCACGGGAAGCACACCGGGCCACGCCGCCAAGACCCGCTCCCGTATACATAACATCGCAGGTCAAGCCCCGCAAAGATCTTCCGCCGCGCCGTCACCCTGGAGCCCTCGAACTCATCTCCTCATACCGAGTCCACGGAACAAGACAAACCCCTCACGGCTATCTCTCTCCGCACGCTCCCGCACATCCCCGTAGGCGACGGTGAAGCTTCCCCGCCGGTCCTCCTCTTCCTCGCCGTACGAGCCCAGGCCAAAGATAGCAGTGGTACGCAAAGAATGCCTCAGATCTCTATCCCACATGAAACACTGAAAATCCTCATAAAACCACACCTGTGACAAAACAGAGAAGGCTCAGTTAAAAGACAACGGAGAAAAGACAAGTTGCTAAATCAAAAACAAAGAATAAACTCATACCTCCAGAGCAAAGTCAAAACAGCCAACGAACCGCCACCCCCGCTAAACAGTCCAAGGAGAAGTAGAGCTCGCCCAAGCTCGCCCGCCCCAAGCAATGTCGCAGACCCTTATCCAGATCCAAGCTCTCCAACAGAGCAAAGGGAGCCGCGGTCGCGTGGTTCGAGAACAAAGTCTCTGGACAAGCATACCACAAGAAGGAGCGCGCTAACCGCCCGTCGTCACCTCGGCCGGTACCTGGATGTAGGCCCCACACCGGCCGTGGATCCTCATCTCCACGTCGCCAGACAAAGATCCCTGTGCTCCTCGGCGAGGACGAGGCTCAAAGCCCAGCAGCCTCTGGCCAACACATCATCGGAGATCATGTCTTCCACCTCACAGCTCCTCTTCAAGGGAGAGCCCTGTAATAGCAAGAAATCAGCTGGCGCCACCGTCACCTCGCCCCACTGTGGTGGAAGGTGCGGGTGGTATCCCACCAATACTCGATAAAACCAAGGAAGACACTCTTGTTCTTCCTCGTGTCGACACTCCAACAGTGTTCTCAACGAACACACCCAGGCCAAGCATAAACCAGCCTCTCCGGGACTTGGCTACCGCTCCCACGGAAATATCTGCATCCGCCGCCATAGCTCCACAACAGCCCTCGAGCGATCCCCGAGTCTTCATCCTCTTGGCCTTCCCGCCATAAGCCCAGCATCCTACTGTGTAAACACAAAGAAAGGTACGTCAATCACGGCATTTAATATAAAGGCACATATAACCCGTCACAAAACACGCACACAATGCACATAATTTTCACATACATATAATTTTTCCATGTAACCCGTCACAAAACACGTGCACACAATGCACATAATTTTCACATATATCATGCATATAATTTTTCCCATGCACCGTCACAAAACACGGCATACACTCGTACACATTTTCTCAAAAGGGGGAGGGATTAAACCCTACACGACACATTTTCAAAAGAAAATCCGTCCCAACACAGCACATATTGCACATATTTTCCCCACAGAGTCCGTCACCCAAAAACATGGCACACACGGCACGACACATATGCATAACACATTTTTTTCAAAAAAAAAAATCCGTCCCTACACGGCACACACACTTTCACATATAACCCGTCACAAAACACGGCACGTGTCACATTTTTTTCACAAAAATTATCACTACACGATAATTTTTCTCACAATGTACATACATAAATAGCATTAGGTACAAAACACCAAAGCATGCAATTCACTAGATAGGCACTTTATTTTCACAAATAAGAGCTAATCTACACATTTCTGCACAAAATACACATACCCACAATTTCTACATGTCTGTTTTCAACAATTCATCAAGAATTTCACAAAAAAGGCATAAAATAATAACAAAAAATTCAAAATGCGAAAAACTAAAACCTAGTTCTAGCATTCAAAAATTCGAGCAGGGAATCAAACGGAGCATTTCTTACCTCCCCGACGCTCATGGAGCGACGACTGTGCACCTCCGGATTCGGATACAAAACATCCGGGTTCTTCGAAGATGGAACGAACGAGATCCAATTCCTTTGAAGCTCCATACGCCGCTCAACCACTTCCCGATCAAGGCTGACGACGACTCCTTCTGAGATCCTTCACCCATGGCAAGAAATTCAAGCAAAAATTTTTGATTTTGGTTAACAATGGAGGAATTTTTCTCTCTCTCCGCCTCGGGTTCACGAACTGGAAAATGAGGAAGAAGAAGGGGGAGCCTCGCATTTAAACCTCGGTCAAAGCCCTGGAACTGTAAAAAACCAAGGTGGTCCGTACGGACCTCTTGCAACTGCAGGTTGGTCCGTACGGACCTCTTTGCAAGGGGTGACCAAATTACTTTCCTGCCCTTATAATCTTTGCCCCCGGCCGTCCTAAGGCCTTTTCCAAAGAAATCCAAGTGCAGAATGGTCCCTAACCCTTCAATTCAATCACCGGCCATCAGCGTAAGACCGGTCCTCGCCCACTTCAACGGCAATTCAACCACCGGCCATCAAGCGTAAGACCGGACCTCGCCCACTTCAACGGCAACTCAATCCCCGCCATCAGCGTAAGACCGGCCTCGCCCCACTTCAACGCAACTCAATCACCGGCCAACGTAAGACCGGTCTCTCGCCACTTCAACGGCAATCAACCACCGGCCATCAAGCGTAAGACCGGACTCGCCCACTTCAACGGCAACTCAATCCCCGGCCATCGGGCCGGTAAGACCGGTCCTCGCCACTTCAACGGCACCTCAATCACCGGCCGTCAAGCGTAAGACCGACTCGCCCACTTCAACGGCAATTCAACCACCGCCATCAAGCGTAAGACCGGACTCGCCACTTCAACGGCAACTCAATCCCCGGCCATCGCTGTAAGACCGGTCCTCGCCACTTCAACGGCAACTCAATCACCACACGGCCAAGCCAAGCCGTAAGGACCTCGCCACTTCAACGGCAATTCAACCACCGGCTGCGTCAACGTAAGACCGGTCCTCGCCCACTTCAACGGCAACTCAACCACCGGCCATCGCCGTAAGACCGGTCCCCGCCACTTCAACAAAGAATTCAATCCCCGGCCGTCAAGCGTAAGACCGGACCTCGCCCACTCCAACGGCAATTCAACCACCGCCCGCTCAACGGCAAATCAACCACCGGCCGTCAACGTAAGACCGGTCCTCGCCCACTCCAACGGCAATTCAACCACCGGCCATCAACGTAAGACCGGTCCTCGCCCACTCCAACGGCAATCCAACCAACGCCCGCTCAACGGCAATTCAAGAAGGAGCCAACACCTCTCCAAGATTTAATATCAAGGCGCAAGACGCCTCCAAACGCTCAACGACAACTCAACCACTGGAGGTCTGAAGTCATCTTCCCAACAGAAAAGGGTCCCTACAAGGTCACGCATCCCCAGCAATTCTAAGCACGGCGATGTAAAGTTCGAATCTCGCCCACTTCACCCATAGCCAGCAAGCACCGGCCATCAAAGTAAGCCCGAGCTCCTCCCCAACAAGTCAAAGGGAAGTCATGCAAGACTGCATATCCCCAGCACCGACCATCATCCTTGCCCACTCAACGGCAAAACAAGCACGCGAAGGAGCCAACACCTCCGAGTACAAGTCCCAAGGCACGAAGCGCCTCAAAACGCCAAATGGGCGAAGCAAGCACCACCATCATCCTTGCCCACTCAACGGCAAAACAAGCACGCGAAGGAGCCAACACCTCCGAGTACAAGTCCCAAGGCACGAAGCGCCTCCCAAAACGCCAAATGGTGAAGCAATCATCGGCCGTCATCCTTGCCCACTTCAACGGCAGCGCAAGCACCGGCAGTCATCGTAAGTCCAACCTTCTACATCAACAGGCAAAAAACACAAAGGCATCTACGCCTCTCGAAGCACAAGGCAGCCACGCCTCCACAACTGCGGCTAGAAGACGATTCAAAGTCCTCGCGCACCACATCAAACCGCCGCCAGATGACGATTCAAAGTCCTCCAGCGTGGCACCAACCGCCGCCAGATGACGATTCAAAGTCCTCCAGCGTGGCACCAACAGCAATCAGAAGACGATTCAAGTCCTCACGCTATCCCCAGCCCGGAAGGCTTTAAACCACTCGGTCCGGAAGACCGTATAAACCTCCCAAATCACTATCTCCAGCCCGGAAGGCCTTAAACCACCCGATTAGGAAAATCGTAAAATTTCCATCCCAGGACGCCACCACGTCCTCACAATTGACCTCGGCGGTCACCACATCCTTACCACTGACCTCGGCGGTCACACAACACTTCAGGGCACCACCACGCCCACCTGCACTCACAAATTCACGACCTCTGAACTACGACCAGGCTTGATTCTCGCCAGGGATACGTAGGAATCCTATCACAGGGTCCAGCCATCGACCTATACGGTCACCTAGGACACCACCACGTCCTCACCACTGACCTCGACGGTCACACAACACTCCAGGGCACCACCACGCCCGCATTCACAAGACACTCACCCCACATCCGAACTACGACTGTGCTTGATTCCCTTGCCAGGGATACGTAGGAATCCTATCACGTGGTCCAAAATTTATCGATTCCTAAACGGTCACCCAAAAGGACACCACCACGTCCTCACTTCGACCCTCACTCACTTCCTCTCCCAAAGACGCGATCCAGATTAGGACCCTTATCTTATCTGGCGACCCCACTTCTTTCATAAGTGACGCCGTCGAGGGGCTTCTGTAAGTACCCCAATCTGGATCACTCCCTTTCAAACACACGGAAACACCGTAGACTCATCCACGCAGCCTCGTAGACCTCTCACTCAAAACCCTCTCAAAACCCTCTCAAACCCCCAACCAAACCAAGGGAGGAGCCTTTCGGGATAAAAGGGACAAAGGACCTTTTGGGAATTTTCAGAAATCGTAAAAGCAATTAAGGTCCGTACGGACCTCTTTGTTTCAATGATTACTAAATCCCTTAAAGTCCACAATATTCCTCAAATCCCTAAGAAATGATGACTTCCTCGCAGAGTTGGTCCGTACGGACCTCTTTGCATGCAAGATGGTCCGTACGACCTTCTTGCATGGGGGACATCATCATTCCGTAATATTCTCCATCATTGCGCATTCCCTCAAATCGAGGAAATCCAAAATTCTGGATAACCAAGAAGGTCCGTACGACCTCTTTGCTCCGAAATTTTTACTATAAATAGAGGGCTCCCCCTCCTCATTTTCGTACACCTCCCTCTTCTCTCTTCCTCCCTTAGCCTTCCGGCTTCCCCTCTAAGTCCTTTCGAGGCATTCCCGCCCCTTTCGATCCTTCCGAGGCCTTCCGAGCTCCTCGCGGTGCTCCGAAGCCTCCCCGAGCGCTCCCGAGACGCTCCCGCGCTGCCCCGAGGCACTCTCGAGGTACTCGAGGCCCCTCGTGGTACTCCGAGGCCTTGCCTCGGTCTTTCCACGGTGTCCCGCTCTTTCCGAGTCAAACCGACGATCCCAAACCACGCCGAAACTCGCCCGAGTGACTCCGCCACCACAACGCACGCCGAACCTCTCGCCCGAGTGATCCCGACGATCCCCACGCACGCCGAACCTCTCGCCCGAACGCAGCCTACAACCTCAACTCACGCCGAAACTCCGTCCGCAGACAACCGGTCCCTCCCGAAGCAATCCCGATCCATACCGAACGCTACTCCGACCTCAAACACTATTCCCTGCCAGAAGACAGACACAAACCAACATTGGTAAGGCTTCCTTCCTATACTATTTCAATACATTTCCATACATAGCATACAATGTAGACATCCGATACAAAGCATGCATTTTTAAAAGCACACACACACACACACAACATTTAAAGGATATTAGGGGTATCCGAAAGACTCGTTTTACGAGGCTACTCTGTGAGCTCTAATATTCTAATATTCTCTTCCTGGGAGTCATCTCGACCTCCGAACTCAAAATCTCATCACACAAAAACGGTTTAAAATTATCTTTAAACTGATGCCCTTTTTCAATGTTTTGGGCTTAATAAAAACGGCGTGGCGACTCTACAAATGCGAAAACAAACGGCGAGACACCTCCAACGCGAAAGATGCCAGATGCCGGGGCCGCGAGGCCTGCTCGGATCCGGGCTATTTCAACTACCAGAAAAACAGGTTTTAGCGACGGAAATTTCCGTCGCTTCGTCGCTAAAATTAAACACCGACAAAAAAATTCCGTCGATGGTCCGCCGCTATCGTCCTGCCGCTGATTTCCGACGGCGCAAATTCCGCCGGTATATTTTGATTTTACCGACGGAATTAATTCCGTCGGTGATTTACTGACATCAGCGACGGAAATTTCCGCCGTTAAGTCAATTTATTTTAATTTAATTTTTGTTTTCAGCGGCGGAAATTTCCGTCGTTGGAATAAAAATTAATTAAATTAAATTAATTTCAGCGTCGAAAATTTCCGTCGCTGGAATAAAAGTTAATTAAAATAAATTAATTTCAGCGACAGAAATATCCGTCGCTGAAATTAATTTATTTTAATTAATTTTTATTTCAACGACGGAAATTTCCGCCGCTGAAAACAAAAATTAAATTAAAATTATATTAAAATTAATTGATATAGCGGCGAAAATTTCCGTCGCTGTAATAAAAATTAATTAAAATAAATTAATTTCAGTGACGGATATTTCCGTCGCTGAAATTAATTTATTTTAATTAATTTTTATTCCAACGACGGAAATTTCCGCCGCTGAAAACAAAAATTAAATTAAAATTATATTAAAATTAATTGATATAGCGGCGGAAATTTCCGTCGCTGTAATAAAAATTAATTAAAATAAATTAATTTCAACGACCGAAATTTCCGTCGCTGATACTGAAATAAATTAAAAAAAATAATTTAAAATATCAATTAACCAAATTTTTTTGTACCTGATATAACAATTCAATCTATAAAACTAAAAATCAATATCAGCGTATCAAACTAAAGACTAAATATCACCGTACCAAATCGGGAGGAGGGAGAGGGGGGAGAGGGGGGGAGGGGCTCCCGCGGGTACCAAATATCTCAAATGTTTACAAACAAGTATAAAATAGTACAAACAAGTCTAAAATAGTCCGTAATCAACTCGGGGGAGGCTGGAAATTACCCTGGTCCATACAAGCCAACAACATCGCAAATTTGGCATCGCCTCTCGTACGACGCCGAGCATTCTCCTCCCCGCACTGCGCCCGAGCCGCCAAAGCCTCCTGCATTCTGCGCCGAGCCGCCAAAGCCTCCGCAAGCTTTGCCCTAGCCTCCGCAGCCTCGCGTCTCTCCTCGCCCAACTCCGCCGCAGAGTGTCGACCCTGATCATGATATAGCGGGCGGGACAACATTTGGGCCGACGGCCGATCGACGCCGACGGCATCGCGCCCGTAATCCCCATCCCTAACACTCGGGCTCCTCTTTCGATGTCCTCAGAGGTGACCGAATGCCAAACATCGTGCACGAAGGGAACGGGCCGGTCCGGAGGCGTTCCTTCGGGAACAACGGCGGCTTGATATGCACTTTGTCAAAATAAAACAAACAATTATAATCATATACACAATGTAATGTACATAAATAAATTTACATATTCAAAATCAAGTCATTTAATGATAGTTTACTTACAAAGGCATTAGCAGAAAGCGATCGCCAACCCATCCGCGGAGGTTGATCGGGCGCTGTAGGAGTTCGAACATGGGTGCTAGCGTAAACATCCAAAAAACTGACATTCGGACCATGATCCCTTTCCTATAAATAAAATAAGCGAGATTATTACTTTGAAATTGTATAAATGCAACATTTAAACTTATTTAAAAGCATGCATACACTACATTTACACTAAAACCATGGATTTCATAGCATCAACATGGCTCCCAGCTAACATACGTACATAAACCTATTTAAAAGCATGCATACACTACTACATTTAAACTAACATACATACCATGCGATAGTGATGCTCGCCGACCGGGATCGTTCCCATGGTATGCTTCGTCGCCGACCCCGAGGAGCCTGCTCTATTTGCCTTAGCCTGTTCGGTCATAGCTCGCATCCGACGCCCAATATTCGCAAAATTGAAGAAACACCTCCTCGATCATCCAAGAAGGTGTCAAGGGCTGTTGTTTCGCCTCGAGACGCTTAGTATAACATTGTTTCTTCGTGTTACCTATAAAAAATATGAATATCTCGTAAACATATAATGATGACATTATAAAATTAAAAGAGTATAATCATTGTTAATTAAACTAATTAAGGATAGATAAATATGTTACCAATATGCACTATACCCTATACACTATACACTATACCCTATACAATATACCCTATACACTATACCCTATACCCTATATCATATACCCTATACCCTATACACTATACACTATACACTATACCCTATACCCTATACACTATACCCTATACACTATACCCTGTACACTATACACTATACCCTATACACTATACACTATACCCTATACACTATACACTATACAATATACCCTATACACTATACACTATACACTATACCCTATACCCTATACACTATACACTATACCCTATACCCTATACACTATACACTATACCCTATACCCTATACCCTATACACTATACACTATACCCTATACACTATACACTATACACTATACCCTATACCCTATACATTATACACTATACACTATACACTATACCCTATACACTATACCCTATACCCTATACACTATACCCTATACACTATATCCTATACACTATACACTATACACTATACCCTATACCCTATACCCTATACACTATACCCTATACCCTATACCCTATACACTATACACTATACACTATACCATATACACTATACCCTTAGGGTTTAGGGTTTAGGTTGTGGGTTAGGTTGTGGTTTAGGTTAGGTTTGTGGGTTTAGGTTTAGGGTTTAAGGGTTAGGTTTAGGGTTTTTTTTTTTTTTGGGAAATCAGATCGCACTGGGAGGATTTTATTAAACACAAAATATAAAAGAATACAAGAGGGGGACAACCATTCACAAAGTGAAATGGAGCCTAAACCTCACGCTATCTATTACAAAGAAACCTATCTACGCTAGGATATACCACCTACAAACCATACCACAATTAGCCTCAAACAAATAGGCTATAATTCTATCAAAACTAAGACCAAAGCTATTTCCAGCTATAAGCATATGCACCAAAATGATCTTTATGAAGAGCTTCAATAACCTCTTTTGGAAGCCTCTGTGTAGAGCTGTACACCATATCTCCTTTATGAATATGAGCTTCATTAGCCAATCTATCTGCCACTCCATTCCCTACTCTGTACACATGTGTAATTTTCCAATCCCCACATAATCTTTTACATTCTCTTAGTTCATAAGTTCCAAGGACCTTCATAAACCTTCTGCAAGACTGAAACCGCCACCATAGTATCTGATTCAACTTGGACTTGCTGAATTTGCAACTGATGACATAACCTTAAACCATCTCTCAAGGCTAAGATTTCTCCTTTCATGTTCGTCCCAGTTCCATAATAGTTTGAGAAAGCCCCTAACATGGCTCCTCTGTCATTCCGAATGATTCCTCCTCCTGTACAAATGTGATTCCTTGCTGAACCATCAGTGTTTAATTTGACAAAATTATGAGGAGGGACCTCCCATCTTACAGCAAGAAGTCGCTTTATCCTTGGACTCTTCACCGAAACATTGAGAAGACGAAAAATGTGCAAGTCAATTGCTTTCAGGTTCAGCTTAGGAACAAAACCGAGGCAGATTTCTTGAACTCCACTTCGAATTTGCTTCAAAATTTCTTGAATAATCATAGGCTTGTCCTCATATTTTCTTTTGCACCTGGCCTTCCATAATTCCCAGCAAGTGATAAGCATAACTCCCATTCTGACCAAACCAATCTGAGATCGTAAAGAAATTTTGTGCATCCAAACGTCCCACAGCTGCTCAAATGAATCATATTGGTGAGGAATTATGCATATTATTGCTAGTTGCTGCCATACCTTAGAGGCTATAGCTGAGTGTAAGAACAAATGAGTGCACGACTCTTGCTGAGGTTGATCAGTGCAGCACAGACATTGAGATACCAGGGTGATGCCTCTAGTTTGAAGTCTTTCATCTACAGCAAGAAGACCATTTAACAACAAATTCTCCACCGTAAAACAACTTATCTTTGCTCTAACACATTTATGCCATATCTTTGTACCCCACTTGGTTGATCTTTCCTTTGCTCTTATGAAATCCCACCAAACCCCAGTCTCGAATTTTCCAGATCTGGTCAATTGAAACCTCAGCAAATCAGGTGCATCACTATTTACGCTGACTCTATTTATTCCTTCATGAAACTGCCCAGGTATAAATGGCAACATATTGTTTATTTGCTGTAAACCGTCTTTCACTGTCAAATTGTCTTCTGAGTTGCCTCCCAAAATAGTCCCCATCCAATTGCTATTCCAGAAACTGATTGCTCCTACACCCACTTCCCAAATACTGTTTTGTTCTAATCCAGGTGAGACATTAAGAATAGCCTTCCATATGTGAGAAGCCACTGTCGAAGTTCTTCCTTGAAACTTGTCCCTCATGAACTTAGCCCATAAAGAATTTCCTTGGAGATATGAATAAGCCAATTTTGAAATCAAAGCATAGTTAATGTCCTCCATTCTTCTCAAACCAAGACCACCTTCCTCTTTAGGCCTACAAACTTTCTTCCAAGATAACCAATGAGCTTTTTCTTCCTCGCCATTATTCCATAAAAATCTCGAGAACAGGCTGTTTAATTGAGTAATTATTCCTTTGGGTAACTTAAGGACCCCCATTGAGTATAAAGGAATACTCGTTAGCACAAAGATTTAATAGAGCCGCTTTGCCTCCCATACTCAACAGCCTTGATTTCCACCCTTTAACCCTTTTGGAAATGGAATTTTCCAAATGAGACAGATATTCCCTCTTCAAGCGGCCTTTAAACAAGGGGATTCCCAAATATTTCATAGGGAAAGAGCTTTCCTTGCATCCAGACCATCGAGCAATGTTACCTCTATCTCTCCTACTTACATGCGAGGCTGTATAAAAGCCACTTTTCTCAAGGTTGATGAGCCGCCCGCAGGATGTCTCATATCTCTTCAAAATTTGTCTCAATCCCTCAATCGACCTTTGTTTCCCATTGCAAAATAACACCATATCATCAGCATAAAGTAAGTGAGTAATTACATCACCTCCTTTTCCATGATTAAAAGGCCTGAATACACCCTCTCGAACAGCTCTCTTTAGATTTAAAGAAAGAATTTCTTGAGCCAATATAAACATCAATGGCGATAATGGATCCCCCTGCCTTACTCCCCTCGATGACTCAAAGAAACCATACAACTTTCCTTCAATCCGAATAGAATATATGTTACCTTGCATGACTCGTCTGAATAGATCAACAGTAATTTCGTCAAAACCCAATGTTGTTAAAGCTTTGAGAGGGAAATCCCATTCTAATCTATCAAAAGCCTTTGACATGTCTAATTTAAACACCACATTATGCCCAGCAACTTTCCTGTCTATTCTGTGAACAACAACTTCATGAGCCAAAGCAATGTTTTCTTGTATACTTCTACCTGCAACAAACCCCGCTTGTTCCGGAGAGATCAAACTAGGTAAGAATCTGGCCAGTCTATGTGTGAGAATTTTGGATTGAATCTTACTGAAGAAAGTACAAAGACTTATAGGTCTCAAGTCCTTAAATTCTTCTGGCTGCTCTACTTTAGGAATTAAAACTATGACATTTGAAGCGAATCCTCTGTGCATTTGTTGGCCAGCAAAAAATTCTTTTGAAGCTGAAATTACATCCTTCTTTATTATGTCCCAGCAACCTTGGAAAAAATGTCCATTAAAACCATCACATCCAGGAGAGCTCCTAGGATTCAAAGACTTAATCACCTTCCAAATTTCCTCCTCATCTGGCATGACCTGTAATTGTTGATTCATCTCCATAGTAACCTTGGGCTCAATATGTTCAAACAAAGAGTCATCAATAACATGATTTTCTGATGTAAACATTGTCGAGAAATGTATTGTTTCCAAATCCCCAACCTCTTGATTCTCCTCACACCAAGTGCCATCCACCAATTTGATTCTAATTTTGTTTCTTTTCTTTCTATCTTTGATACAAGCATGAAAGAAAGCACTGTTTCTATCTCCTTCTTTTAGCCATAATTCTCTGGAATTTTGCTGCTTCATATACATGTCCCATCTTAGAACTGTGCTCATCTCTGATTTGGCCTCTTGCAGCTGCTGTTCAACCTCCCAATTCCCACCATTATGAAGAGAATTTTCCATACGAATGATATCATCTTGAAGTTTGTCTAACTTTCTATAGATGTTGCCAAAAATATTCCAGTTCCAGTTTTTCAAAGCTCTCCTTAAGAAATACAATTTTCTATGAAACACACCCATGGCAGACCCCTCCAAGTTTATAGAGCCCCAGATTTGAGTCACAAATTGATGAAAATTAGGATGTTCCAGCCACATTTTTTGGAATCTGAACACACTAGTAGGTTAGGGGTTAGGGTTTAGGGGTTTAGGGTTTAGGGGTTAGGGTTTAGGGATTAGGGTTTAGGGTTTAGGGTTTAGGGTTTAGGGTTTAGAAAAGCAAAACAAAACATAACTATCCTGGGTATAAGCCACAACAAAGAAACATTCTGCATTGTAAGTTTACAACATCATATGCTGAGGACCAAACTACCACCAAGTTCCATCTACATCTATGGAGGATCAAAATAGCTGCAGATTCCATCTCCATATATCCATATTCCTCAACAACTATGGCCACAAAAGTTTACAAAAAGCTCTACATCACCAAAACATGATATTTTCTCATATCAAAATCTCCCAGCTCAAGCGAATAGAAATCTCATATCAGCCTCAGTTAACTTTCCCAGAGCCTCCATTGACCCGCCCATAGTCCCTTCAAACACTAGCTGCTTTTTTTCTTGCAAATTTTCCGTAATTCTCTCCTCTTGTGTTCTCAATAACAAACGTCACAATCCTGATTGGCTTGTCTTGGCCTATTCTATGGATTCTATCTTGGGCTTGTCGCTCAACTGCTGGATTCCACCATGGGTCCATCAAGAAAACATGCGAAGCAACCGTGAGATTGAGGGCAACACCGCCAGCTTTCAAGCTCATGAGGAAGATTCTGCAATCAGGATCTTGAGTAAATTTGGCACTGCAAAGATCTTTTACACTCGTGTTCATGGATCCATCCAATCGGACGCAGCCACACCCGTACTTCAAGGGAGTAATAGTGTATATGGTTTGTGGTTTAGGAGGTTAGTGGTTTAGGGGTTAGGGTTAAGGTTTAGGGGTTAGGGTTGTGGCTTTAGTGGTTTAGTGGTTTAGGGTTTAGTGGTTAGGTTGTGGGTTAAAGTCAGGTATGTGTATAGGTATAGGTATAGTGTATAGGGTATAGGGTATGTGGTATAGTGGTATAGTGTATAGGGTTTGTGGGTTAGGTTTAGGTTTAGGGGTTAGGGGTTAGGGTTGTGGGTTGTGGGTTAGGGGTTGGGGGTTAGGGAATTAGGTTTAGTGATACAGAGCCGAGTGACCGCGCTCGCGGGGACGGCGGCCGCACAAGGACATGGGGACGAGGTTTGAAGACTGACAGAGAGCTACCGCGCCGTGGGGAGAGCGACCGCGCTCAAGACAATGAAAACCAGGCACGGCTGGGAGAAGTGCGCGACCGCGCTAGGGAGAGGGCGACCGCGCTCGAAGACGATGAAGGCTGTGCATAAGTTTCGGAGAGTTGCGCGACCGCGCCGGGCCAAAGGGCGGCCGCGCTCGTGACGGAAGATGAAGACTGATTGCGTTTTTATTTACGGAAAACCTGTTTAGTTTTGGTATTTTATTATTTTTGGGAACTCTTTTATTTGCCGCCTAGGTAGGAGTATAAGTACTTAGTCTTCTTATTTTGGTAAACAACTTATTATTATTGCTTTTCAAATCAAAGAGATTTCTCTTTAATTTCCCGGTGGATTCCAGACCGTGTTTAAGGATTCATTGCTTGTGAATTCTTGTGATTAGTGCGCTAATCACGAAATCTATTGCTTCCGTGCCGCGCCGCTGGTATCAGAGCGTGCCATATCCTCGTCTTTTACATCATACCGAGGAATCATGGGAGATCGTGCTACCAAGGCCGATATCGAGGGGATTACTAACGCCATCGTCGCGTTGACTACACGTATCGCCACGTTGGTTGCCGCTCAATAGGGTCGAATGGTAATCGAGACCGTAGGGTGAAAGAGACAGGAGGAACACGTTCACCGTCCGCAGAGGGGCGGAGAACCGGAAGAAGATGAATCCAGCCGTGAGGAAGAAATCGTTGAGGATGACTGAGAACAAGGTAACAATCAAAAATCGCCATGATTATAGAATCAAGGCCGAAATCCCTCATTTTTATGGAACCACGGGCATGAGGATTTTCTAGACCTGCACTAATGTCGATCGCTTCTTTGAGGTCACGGAAGTACCGCTAATAAACAGTGAAGATGGTAGCAATTCGCCAAGAGTACTCGCGTGCAAGATGGTGGGATAAACCGGTAGTGCAGAGGCGACGACAAGGGAAGGAACCGCTAGGACTTGGAGACGGATGAAGCAAGCTTGATCTCGTGGAGGTTTTTGCCCGCAGATTATGAGCAGATTTTGTATAAGTTGTATCTCAATTGTGTACAAGGCAAAAGGATTCGCTGATGAGTACACTACTGAGTTTCAGCGGTACACGGCAAGGGTGGAGATTGACAAGTCTGAGGAACAAAAGGTTGCACGGTATATCAATGGCCTGAAGGCCTCAATACAGGACAAGATGGGTTTGCATCAAGTACGGAACTTGACGGATGCTTCTACTCTGGCCTTGAAAGCGGAGCTTATGGAAAAGTCGAGTACAAGGGTCTTTAATGCTCCTTTTCGTAAATGGAGTCCGCAAGGCGGTGCGGATGAAGGGAGTAACAAGGAGAAGGGGACGACTAGTAGCTCAGCCGGGAACAGTTCAGCAGGAAATTATGCGACAGGGAACCGTGTGGTAGCGAGCAACTCGACAGGAAACAAGGCGCCAGTACAGAAAGCAGCAAATCCGTATGCCAAACCGAGGGGAGGTAAGTGTTTTCGCTGTCAGGGATATGGTCATAGGTCCAACGTTTGCCCCAGTAGGCCGACTGCTGCATTCTTAGAGGAGGAAGACGAAGAGTAAGTAGAGGAGGAGAATGATGAGTATGAAGGGGCCGAGTTTGCGGAGGAGGAATCCGAAGAGCATGTGGGTTGTGTTCTTCAACAGATGTTGTTATCTTCCAAGGATGAGGGACAGAGGAAGAATCTTTTTCGTGCATACTGTTCCGTTGCTAACAAGGTATGCAATTTAATTGTTGATAATGGCTGCACTGAAAATTTAGTTTCGCAGAAATTAGTTGATTTCCTTGGGTTGAAAACTGAACCGCATGAGAAACCCTATGGCTTAGGGTGGGTGAATACGGGTTCCGAACTTAGAGTGTCACGTACTTGTAGGGTTCCCCTTTCTATCGGGAAACACTATAAGGAGGAAGTCGTTTGTGATGTGTCAATATGGATGTATGTCATGTATTACCGGGTCGTCCATGGCAACATGATCATGATGTCACTTATAGGGCAGTGGATAATGTGGTGATGTTCAACTCGGAACAAGCACAAGATTGCTATAGCTCCTGCCTCATGGCTTGAGAAGCAGTTGAGAAGGATAAGCCTTGCTGACGCTTATTCAGAATGAGTAAGGATCTTACCGCCGCTATCGAGGAGTCCGAGTATTTTTGCCCTATAATCATTAAGGGGTTGTTGGGTTCCGTCGCTGGGTGGAGATTGGGTTGCCAAGGAGATTGAAGAATTACTTGCAGCATTTTCAGGATTACTATCCGATGAATTGCCCAATGATCTCGCCACCTATGAGGGACATTCAAGATCGATTGATTTGATTCTGGAGCTAGCTTGCCAAACCTCCCGCATTACCGCACGAGTCCTAAGGAGAATGAGATACTTCGAGATCGATAGAAGATTTGCTGCGGAAGGGGTTTATTAGGGAGAAAGCATGAGTCCGTGTGCGCACCGGCTCGCTTGTGCCAAAGAAGGGTAATCGTGGCGTATGTGTAAAGTGACAGCCGTGCCATCAACAAAATTACCATCAAGTATCGATTTCCTATTCCCCGTTTGGAAGATATGCTTGATGAGTTATCCGGTTCGAGGGTGTTCACAAACCGGATCTCTGCGCAATGGGTACCACCAAATTCTGGATTAGGCCAGGAGATGAGTGGAAAACAGCCTTCAAGAGCAAGGATGGCCTTTATGAGTGGCTTTTCATGCCATTCGGACTCTCGAATGCCCCTAACACTTTCATGAGATTGATGAATCGTATTTCGACCTTTTATTGGTTCTTTTGTTGTCGTTTATTTCGATGATATCCTCGATTTATAGTAAAGATAGAGTTGACCATCTCGATCATCTTAGACAAGTGTTGCAAGTCCTAAAAGATAATCACTTCTACATCAATCTTAAGAAATGTATTTTCTCGCACCAACAAGTTACTTTTTCCGGGTTTTGTGGTTGGTGAGGATGGAATTCAAAGTGGATGAGGAGAAAGCGAGGGCCATAGTGGATTGGCCACCCGACATCCGTCACCGAGGTGCGTAGTTTTCATGGCTTAGCTACTTTCTATAGGAGGTTTGTGCGGGATTTCGCACCATCACCGCTCCTATTACCGAGTGTTTGAAGAAGGGTAAGTTTCATTGGGGTTTTGAGCAAGAACAGTAGTTTTGCTCTCATCAAGGAAAACTTTGTACCGCACCCGCTTGCCCTACCCGACTTTGATAAAATATTCCGTGGAGTGTGATGCGAGTGGTGTAGTGGATTGGAGCCGTTCTCCCACAAGAAAACGACCGGTGGCCTTCTTTAGTGAGAAGTTGAGTGAGGCGCGTCAAAAGTGGAGTACTTATGATCAGAATTTATGTTGTTTTTCGGGCTCGCGACAAATGGGAGCATTATCTTGTTCGCCGGGAATTTATTTTATTCTCTCGATCACCTTGCCCTAAAGTTCTTGCACAAATGTAAGGTGATAAACAAGATGCATGCTCGATGGGTCAGCTTATCTCGCAAGTTCCCTTTATTATTCAAAGATAAGTCTGGGGTTCGGTAACAGCGGCGTACGCTCCGAGTGAGGGCTTCCTTATTACTTACACCTGCCTCAAGAAGTCAGCCGGGTTTCGAGTTGTCAAGGAGCCGTATGGAGAGGATACCGATTTCAAGGAAGTATGGATTAAGTGTGCGAGCAAGCATCCGAGTGCATTTTCATGTCCGTGAAGGTTTTCTGCTCAAAGGGGATCGATCAGGCATTCCCGTGTCGTCATCATGCGTGAGAAGTTGATCCGGATTTGCATGGGGAGGCCTTAGCGGGCACTTGGGGCGAGACAAGACCATCGCTTAGCTTGGAGGAACGTTATTTTTGGCCTCAACCGCGGAAGGATGTGGGTGCTATCGTCGCGTTGTTATGTTTGTCGTGTATCTAAAGGTCAATCTCAAAATACCGGTCTTTATTTGCCTTCGCCTATTCCCGATGACATACGGCTCGATTTATCTATGGATTTTGTGTTGGGTTTACGTCGTACTCAACGAGGTGTGGATTCTGTTTTCGTAGTAGTGGATCAATTTTCCAAAATGGCTCATTTTATTGCTTGCAAGAAGACCCTGATGCCTCTAATATTGCAAAGCTATTCTTTAGAGAGGTTATACGTCTTCACGGTGTTCCTAAGTCCATTACTTCGGATAGAGACACTAAGTTCTGAGTCACTTCGGGTTACGTTATGGCGTATGTTTGGTACCGCATTGAATCGGAGTTCTACACACCACCCGCAAACAGTACGGACGTACGTAAGTTACTAACAAAACATTGGGAAATATGATCAGAAGTGTTTGTGGGGACAAGCCAAAGCAGTGGGATTTGGCATTACCGCAGGTGGAATTTGCTTACAACAGTGCTGTCCACTCGGTTACGGGGAAATCACCATTTTCTGTGGTTTACTCTTTGACTCCAAGGCATGTGGTGGACTTGGTACCGTTACCAAGGGGTCGTGGTGTGAGCCAAGCAGTTGAAAATATGGCCAATGAAGTATGTGCTGTCAAAGAGGAGGTTCGGGCCAAGTTGGGGGCAACGGGATTGAAGAATAAAGCTGCTGCGGATAAGAAGAAAAGGGTCAAAGTTTTCAAGGTTGGGGATGATGTTATGGTATTTCTTCGACGAGAGCGTTTTCCTGTTGGTACGTATAAGAAATTGCAACCTCGCAAGTATGGGCCGTTCAAGGTGACTAGGAAGATCAATGACAATGCATATGTGGTGGCCCTTCCTGATAACTTAAACATCTCGAATACCTTCAACATAGCTGACATGTATGAGTATCACGCGAATGGAGTTCTTTATCCTGATGAGAACTCAGAGTATTGTGTTTGAGGATTCTTCGCTTGAAGAATTCTTGTGATTAGTGCGCTAATCACGAAATCTATCGTGCTTCCGTGTCGCGTCGCTTGGTATCGTGAGCAGTGCTTAACTCGTCTTTTCATCCCTGATTCGTTATACTTCTGTTTACATCAGTTGGTATTAGAAAGAGTTCGATCCATGGAAAAGATGACCAACAATGGTGGAGAAGAAAAATCACTTCTTGAGACGATCAATATGCGTCTGAAGCATGATCGTTGTCAGGTAAGAAAATTTTCTATAAAGTTTTATAAACTTGATAAGGAGGCCGAAGATAAGAATGACTTGATTCTTTATTATGAATCTGAGATTCAAAGCGGCCGACTTCAGGCAAGTCACGTGGCTAGCGGATAGGTATCGCGACGAAAGGGATGCGGGGCAGAAGCCGAACGACGCGGTGTTCAAATAGATCTTTATACAAAGAGAATTCAGCGTTTGGAGGCACAAAGGGAGGCTGAATTGAAGCGTCTTGAGGACGAAAACAATCTTGTTGTTGACAAAATTACTGCCCAGGTAGTTCCTATTAACGACAAGACTATTGTTGATGTCAATGACGAAGCTGTTGAAAAGAAGGCTGTTGGTGCAGCCGCAGATGTTTTCAGCTTGGTTGAAGCAACAGAAGATGTTATGGGTGAAGCCAGCAATGTGTGACGTAGTTAAGGTATGTTGTCCTATTGTTATCGCGTATGTTTTCATGCCTCGTTCATGCCCCTATCGAGTCCAAGGTGAAGGGATGAAGTCCGAATAAATTGGTTTGTTGCAAAATCGAATTTGTATGGGGCAATATTTTTGTTGGTAATTTTATTATGATTGATCATGGGGAAGATGGGGAAGCAGACGGCCGAGAGATAATGGGATTGATACTAAGATAGTATAATGTTTCTGGAGGAAATTTTCATGCCTATATTTATGCTTCGTTGTCAAATTTATTCCAAATATTTGTTTCATTGGGACGGAAAAGTATTAATTTTTTTTTCAAGGACGAGAAAAGCATTGATTTATTCAAAGTATTTGTTCTTAGGGGCGGATCTTGCCAAACATCGGATGAGAACTCGGGGTCGAGTTCTTTTGAAGAATGGGTGACTGATGTAGGAGGAACCGAGGAAGGAATCTGCACCAAGGAAGGATATTTGACGAAGTCAAATATATTAATTATTTTTGTATTTTAATTAATATCTTAGGATTTAATTTGTTTTAGTTTATATTTTATTTCTTATTTTCGTCATTAATTTTAATAGGTTGATTAGAGATGATTTTAGAGTAGATTTTGAGGAGATTTACTAGTTTTTGAGTCCTATTTAGTTACCATATAGGTTAGAGTAATTCTAGAAGATTTAGGATTGTTTTTCTAAGTTTTATGGGCACTATAAAATAGGCCTAGTGATGTAATCCGAAAATTAGCTTTTGATATTATTAATTTAAAGAGATTTCTCTTAATTTCCCGGTGGATTCCAAGATATCCGTGTTTAAGGATTCATTGCTCAGAATTCTTGTGATTAGTGCGCTAATCACGAAATCTATTACTTCCGTGCTGCGTCATTTAGGGGTTAGGGTTTAGGGTTTAGGGGTTAGGGGTTAGGGTTTAGGGGTTAGGGTATAGGGTATATAGTATATGGTATAACGTTTTCGCTAGTTTTTTGAAATTTCGCCGCTTTTTTAACGTTTCCAGCTAGTTTTTTAGAATTCCACCGCTTTTTAACGTTTCAGCTAGTTTTCTAACGTTTTTAGTTAGTTTTTCAAAATTTCGCTTAGTTTTTTAAAATTCCAAATAATTTTCTAACGTTTCGCTTAAATATTTTAATGGTTTTCGCTAGTTATTTTGTTAATTAGTTCTAAAATAATTAAAAATTAAATTTTATAACACCGACGAACATTCCGTCGCCGATAAATTAAAAACTAATTTATCGCCGTGGAAATATTCCGTCTGTTTAATTTAAAAACAAAATAAAAACATTTAATTTCATCGACGGATATTTCCGCCGCCGATAAATTAAAAAATTAATTATTCCGTCGGCGGAAATATTCCGTCTGGTGTAATATTTCAAAAAATATTTGATTTTCACCGACGGAATATTTCCGCCGCCGAATAATTAATTTTTTTAATTTATCACGGAAATATCTCCGTCTGTATTATTAAAAAAATATTTAATTTTCACCGACGGAATAATTCCGTCGCCGATAAATAAAAAATAAAAAAATATTAACTTTTCATCGGCGGAATAATTCCGTCGCTGATAAAGAACTAGCGACGAAATATTCCGTCGGTAAATTATGCGCCTAAATAGTGGCGGTAATAAAACGAATATTCAAGGAATATTCGCTTTAGCGACGGAATATTAAATTTCGTCTGCAAATTTGACGCCAAAATCATTTCGTCAAGCTAAAGCTTAATTTTCGTCAGCTAAATAGCGACTTCGAATGAGTCCGTCGCCGTTGATTTCGTCGCTAAAACACCGGCCGGGTAGCGATGGCTAATCGATACCCAATATAATATTTGAACTCATCAATCATCATGATCTTCCTCTTTTACACTTGTGCTTGAAAGTTGGTTGTACAATTATTTTGTCGAGGAATCTTGCACCATGCATCTCGCCTTTGTAATGGAACAAGGAGCAAGATTAAGGGTGGTTCGATGTAGGCAACAGATTATTGAGGCTGATATATTGATAGGAGATAAAGCAGGCGATTTGATATTTATACCAAGATAAATACCAAGATTTTCCCTTACTCCTTCTTCGATCGAACTTACTACTCCCATTACAAGGCACCAATTTACTATTAGGTTGTGCTTTGCAATGACTATAATTAAGTCACAAGGTCAATCTGTTAGATTTGTTGGCATCGATTTTCGAACATCGATGTTTACTAATGGCCAATTATATGTCATACTATCCAGTGTACTACATTCGCAGGATAACAATTATCTTGCCATCAAAAGATGAAACAAACACAACAAGCATTGTTTATCATGAAGTTCTTTTATTTAAGGCTTATAGCTAAAGTGTTCGGTAAATAATTATTATATTTACATAATTTGTAATAATAATATTGCTTATAACATGACACGTTTATATATAACTATATGTATGTGTATATATTGATCTAATGCATGTTTTAAATAGATTTTCCTGTGTTCGACAGAAGATATGCAAGATACTGAAGCTCCAACTGATTCACAAATGACTCCACCACAGTTGACGTATGAAGATATATGGAATGATTATATTTTTTTTTAAATATAATCGAATATAATGTATCAATTATAGTTAATTAAATGTGGTTGATATATGTTTTTGTCCAAGCGCAGGAAGAACTAGCTAGAAGAGTAGAAGGCGAAGGTTTCGTAGCTGTCGATGTCGTCGAAGAGAAACCAACAAATTCGTGATTTATTATTAACGAAATAGTGAATGTTAATTCTATATTTCTTATTCTATTAATGATTTATGATTATTTTTCTTCAAAATAATTGAGGCGTAGAACGCTTTCTATTGATTTATTAATTCTAAAGTTATTTCTTCGTCGCTTCATTCTTTTTATGTTATTAAAGGTTAGTTGAAAGCATTTTTAAAGTGTATTGAATTTCTAATCGAATAGGTAACTGTACACAATTGTTTATATGTATGCACACATTTGTTTTAATATATAAAATAGTTTTCATTTTCATTGGTCAATTCAATAAATGGAGAGAAACCGCTTTTTTGTAACTATCATTTCCCCATTTTCTTAGTTTTTGTACTGTCACCGTGCACTTAGCACGGGCATTAAGCACTAGTGGTATTACAATTGAAAAAAAATAAAAAAAAATAAAGAAAAACATCTCATAATGGGCTGTCAAGCCCAGCCTAGCCTAATTCAACCAACCGAAGACCTCAACGAGATCAGAAGCCAGCCAAAAAGAAAAAAAAAAAGTGATCGACAGAGCGACAGAGAGCGAATAGAAACAGAAACAAAGGAGAAGGCAGCTTCGCAGAAGAAACCCTAATTAGAATCTCAAATTCTATTTGATACAATCTTAGATTCTCAATCCCCTTCTCTTGCCGATTCACATTCCCATTCGAAGATCTCTATTTGCATCTCAGGTCAATTCCTCTTCTTTTCGTGTTTTTTTTTATCCAGCCAAGTTGATTTTTACTAGCAGTCATCAATTTTCGTGTTTTTGATGAAAATGTAGGATTACAAATGAAAATTGATAACGAGGAATCTAGTTCTAATATATTCTATTGTTTAATCTTTTAACGATGATGGAATGATTAAGTTGTTAATTTGTATGATTTCAATTTGTTCTTTTCTTTGATATGGTGAACTTTTGCTATATAGTTTTTGTAAAAGCTTTAGGTTAGATTGGGTTAATCGTTGTATCCGAGCTTTTGAATCCTGTAGTTATTCCAGTTTCAGTATCTAGCTCCCACTCCCTTCCACACACACACACACTCTGAGCTTTAGATTTGGTCTGTGGGTGTTCGAAATTTGATTCTTTGGTTTTACTGGAGCCTTGTTTCCATTGTAAAAAGTTAAAATTTTCGTATATGGCGTCTATTTTGACCTTTTTTTTATTTTAAAAAAAATATCAATGTTATGATGATTCTTTACATATATTTCTCAGATTTTGTTAGGTTTAGATTCCAGACTCATCTCCTGTTATTATAGGGCTTAAGCACTCGTGTAGTCATAAAGCATAAATGGTGAAATAGACACCTTTTGGTTTAGTGGGGAAATGATGATTTACATTTATATCAAACGAATATGGTTTATTGCATTTGCTAATTATTTATTCATCGTTGTAACTTATTGAATTGTACCGTGCAAAAAGCACCACTTGTGGGCTTCTTGCCTATGAGAAGTTCTTAATGTAGTAGAGTAGGTATTTTTTGATTGTTACAACCTCTAACATATGCGCTGTATAGTCAGGAACATAATGTCTAGTAACCTTGTGGTTTATCAAGCTCATGTAATGGTGATAAGTGGTATGCATCCACACAGTTTGTTGGGTTATTCTGGATAGGGATGTTAAACGAAACGAGCCGGCTCGAGCTCGAATCGGGCTCGGCTCTTAAAAGCTCAAGTTCGAGTGGGCTCGAGATGAACTCGAGCTTGAGCTCGAATCGACTTTTTAAGCTCGTTTTGTTATCGAGTCGGCTCGTTGTTCGACAAGCTTTTATTGAGATCGTCTCGTTTAGCTTGTTAAAAGCTCGAATAATTTTTATTCGTGAATAACTTGAACTCGAGTTCGGCTTGATAAGCTCATCAACACGTATACTTAATGTTTGAACTTAGCTCGAACTTGGCTCGTTAAGCTCGAATCATTTTTTTTGTAATAAATACACATATAATATACTTATAATATATGTATGTACAAAATAATACATTTAATTTTTCAACTCGGCTCTTGGCTCGTACTCGGATGCCTAAGCTCGAGCTCGGCTCGTTAAAACTCGAGTTCGAGCTCGAAACTCTGATTCGAGCGTCGAGCTTGAACGTATTCAAACTAGGCCTCGAGCTCGAGATAAGCTCAAGTTCGATAATTTTTTAAACGAGCTCGAGCTCGAATCTCCAAACCTCTAGTCGGCTCGGCCTGTTTAGCAGTAGCCCTAATTCTGGATGGTATAAAACTTTATCGGAAACTGCGATCTCCCTTGCAAATTTATTAGCTCTTCTGGAATCCTGGGAACAATTTGTCAATAACGTCCTTATTCTTTTTACAGTATACTATCTTCCTTCAATATCCTGTATGGATTTCAGCTGTCATTTGTTAGAACATTATGAACAAATAACTTCTCGAGCTTAGCTGTTTGAAAAGCGGGTGAAAAACGGACATAATAGAGTCGTGTAACACTCCCCAACGATTTCCTCGTGCTGGTGTGTTAGGATGCCTGTTGAATACCCCACAGTCCCAAAGATACATGTTAAACACCACATGTCATGCATTTATCCCTTTTAATTTTCTGGACTTTACAATGTTGTGGTTTGTGCCTCAACACAAAGGATCTAAAAGGCAGTCTTATTTATGGTCTTGTTTTCAAAGTAAACCATGCTAATTTATTTGAATAATAATCATGAAAGACTCACAAATCCAACTTGAATGATTGTTACCCGGAAGAATGAGGACAGCCATTGATTCTTGAATAATAAGTTTTATTTTTAATGTCAAATGCAAGACCATACTTTATACTTACTCAATTAATTGTGTAAAATAAGCTATCATGGTTCTGCTGAGTGCTGACATGTTTTGTTGTGAATATTTCAAAACTATAGTAAATTTTGTGTTCCTATCTGGTGTCTTATTTGATTGTGTTAGTTGTGCTGGTACTCCTCAGAGGGAAACTGGAATATGTCTTTTAAATTGAAGTATTGTCGAACTTTTCTTACTCCCTCTCTCCCCTTTTTAATCAAACCGGCAATGGAAGTCCTCTTTGCAATCCCACACCAAGGTGAATATTGGGTTTTGGTCCTTTTGACTTGCGTTTTCATTGTGGAGTTGCCTGCGTGTTTGAAATTTAGGACTTCTATCAAAATAAAGTAAGACATTCTTACTTTTTTTTTCATGAATAGTTTTTGCTCTCTCGATAAAATATCTTGCTCTTGAGAACACTTTGGAACTAGGTTTACCATTTATATAGTGGACTTCACAAAGCAATTGCTTGGAAGTAGCATTTTTCAGTGATTCTTACTGAATTTAGGGGGGAGGAGAGATCATCTTTAAGAATCACACATGGATGGAGACTGGTAAGAGAGATATAGTAGAGAAATGTGCGCATACGTGTGAATCATTAGAGGACATCTGCATAAGGGTTGAAGGCAGAAAATTTTGTACAATAAGAAGATCCCAGGATGAGATGTTCTATTTCTTTGCTTCTCTTTAGCTAACATACAAGGACATGTTATTAAATGACCATAGACACTTTATTTTCCATCAGAGTTGTTATGTCTCTGCTTAAAGTAGGGTACAGTGATGGAAAGAAAAATAAATGGGGAAACTTTTATATAGTCTGTAGATTCTGTATGGCTAAAAAGCTGTTCTTTATTCTTGGATTGGTTACTGGCAGCTAATCTCAACATCTGAGTCGGGTAAACTGAATTCTAGAAGCTAGAAACACTTCCAATCTCGAATAACTAAAGACTACAGGGTATAGAAAGGTAAAAGATAATATTGGAAGGAACAAATGGAAAAATCCATCCAAAAAGGAAAGACGTAGGATAAAGGGGGAGAGAGAAGATACTGATACAAAGCAAATAGCATGTAGCTAGTTGAGTCTCCATTTCTCATACACTATAAAGTTGAGCTAAATTGTGTATTCATGTATGATGTAATCTCACGCCCTAATATAAGTTCTAATCAACCCAGAGGTCTTCACATGGTTACATTGGGGGGTATCTATTCAGAATTCAGTTTGCCGACTCCAGTTTGAGATTAGCTGCCAGTAACCAATCCAAGAATAAAGAACAGCTTTTTAGCCACACAGAATCTACAGACTATATAAAAGTTTCCCCATTTATTTTTCTTTTCCATCAATGTACCCTACTTTAAGCAGAGACATAACAACTCTGATGGAAAATAAAGTGTCTATGGTCATTTAATAACATGTCTCCGTATGTTGAAGGAAAAGAGAAGCAAAGAAATAGAACATCTCATCCTGGGATCTTCTTATTAAAATAAAAACTCTTCTGCCTTCAACCCTTATGCAGATGTCCTCTAATGATTCACACGTATGCGCATTTCTCTACTATATCTCTCTTACCAGTCTCCATCCATGTGTGATTCTTAAGATGATCTCTCTCCCCCTAAATTCAGTAAGAATCACTGAAAAATGCTACTTCCAAGCAATTGCTTTGTGAAGTCCACTAAGTATAAAATGGTAAACCCAGTTCCAAAGTGTTCTCAAGTGCTAAGATATTTTACCAGAGAGCAAAACTATTCATGAAAAAAAGTAGAATGTCTTACTTTATTTTGATAGAAGTCCTAAATTTCAAACACGTGTGCAACTCCACAATGAAAACGCAAGTCAAAAGGACCAAAACCCACTATTCACCTTGGTGTGGGATTGCAAAGAGGACTTCCATTGCCGGTTTGATTAAAAGGGGGAGAGGGAGTAAGAAAGTTCCACAATACTTCAATTTAAAGACATATTCCAGTTTCCCTCTGAGGAGTACCAGCACAATAACACAATCAAATAAGACACCAGATGAACACAAAATTTTACTATAGTTTTGAAATATTCACAACAAAACATGTCAGCACTCAGCAGAACCATGATAGCTATTTTACACAATTAATTGAGTAAGTATAAAGTATGGTCTTGCATTTGACATTAAAATAAAACATTATTCAAGAATCAATGGCTGTCCTCATTCTTCCGGGTAACAATCATTCAAGTTGGATTTAATGAGTCTTTCATGATTATTATTCAAATAAATTAGCATGGTTGTTGAAAACAAGACCATAAATAAGACTGCCTTTTAGATCCTTTTAAAGTTGAGGCACAAAACCACAACATTGTAAAGTCAGAAAATTAAAGGGATAAATGCATGACATGTGGTGTTTAACATGTATCTTTGGGACTGTGGGGTATTCAACAGGCATCCTAACACCAGCACGGAAATCGTTGGGGAGTGTTACGACTCTATTATGTCCGTTTTCACCCTTTTCAAACAGCTAAGCTCCGAGAAGTTATTTGTTCATAATGTTCACAAATGACGCTGAAATCATACAGGATATTGAAGGAAGATAGTATACTGTAAAAGAATAAGGACGTTATTGACAAATTGTTCCAGGATTCAGAAGACTAATAAATTTGCAAGGGAGATCGCAGTTTCCGATAAAGTTTTATACCATCCAGAATTAGGGCTTTAAACGAGCCGAGCCGACTAGAGGTTTGGAGATTCGAGCTCGAGCTCGTTTAAAAATTATCGAACTTGAGCTTATCTCGAGCTCGAGCCTAGTTTGATCGTTCAAGCTCGACTCGAATCAAGTTTCGAGCTGCTCGAACTCGAGTTTTAACGAGCCGAGCTCGAGCTTAGGCATCCGAGTACGAGCCAAGAGCCGAGTTGAAAAATTAAATGTATTATTTTGTACATACATATATTATAAGTATATTATATGTGTATTTATTACAAAAAAAATGATTCGAGCTTAACGAGCCAAGTTCGAGCTAAGTTCAAACATTAAGTATACGTGTTGATGAGCTTATCAAGCCGAACTCGAGTTCAAGTTATTCACGAATAAAAATTATTCGAGCTTTTAACAAGCTAAACGAGACGATCTCAATAAAAGCTTGTCGAACAACGAGCCGACTCGATAACAAAACGAGCTTAAAAGCTCTGATTCGGAGCTCAAGCTCGAGTTCATCTCGAGCCCACTCGAACTTGAGCTTTAAGAGCCGAGCCCGATTCGAGCCTCGAGTTTCTCGGCCTGCTTCGTTTAACATCCCTATCCAGAATAACCCAACAAACTGTGTGGATGCATACCACTTATCACCATTACATGAGCTTGATAAAACCACAAAGGTTACTAGGACATTATGTTCCTGACTATACAGCGCTATATGTTAGAGGTTGTAACAACTCAAAAATACCTCACTCTACTAAGCATTAAGAACTTCTCATAGGCAAGAAGCCCACAAGTGGTGCTTTTTGCACGGTACAATCTTCAATAAGTTACAACGATGAATAAATAATTAGCAAAATGCAATAAACCATATTCGTTTGATATAAAATGTAAATCATCATTTCCCCCACTAAACCAAAAGGTGTCTATTTCACCATTTATGCTTTATGACTACACGAAGTGCTTAAGCCCTATAATAACAGGTAGGAGATGAGTCTGGAATCTAAACCTAACAAAATCTGAGAAATATATGTAAAGAATCATCATAACATTGATATTTTTTTTAAAATAAAAAAAAGGTCAAAATAGACGCCATATACGAAAATTTTAACTTTTTACAATGGAAACAAGGCTCCAGTAAAACCAAAGAATCAAATTTCGAACACCCACAGACCAAATCTAAAGCTCAGAGTGTGTGTGTGTGTGGAAGGGAGTGGGAGCTAGATACTGAAACTGGAATAACTACAGGATTCAAAAGCTCGGATACAACGATTAACCCAATCTAACCTAAAGCTTTTACAAAAACTATATAGCAAAAGTTCACCATATCAAAGAAAAGAACAAATTGAAATCATACAAATTAACAACTTAATCATTCCATCATCGTTAAAAGATTAAACAATAGAATATATTAGAACTAGATTCCTCGTTATCAATTTTCATTTGTAATCCTACATTTTCATCAAAAACACGAAAATTGATGACTGCTAGTAAAAATCAACTTGGCTGGATAAAAAAAAACACGAAAAGAAGAGGAATTGACCTGAGATGCAAATAGAGATCTTCGAATGGGAATGTGAATCGGCAAGAGAAGGGGATTGAGAATCTAAGATTGTATCAAATAGAATTTGAGATTCTAATTAGGGTTTCTTCTGCGAAGCTGCCTTCTCCTTTGTTTCTGTTTCTATTCGCTCTCTGTCGCTCTGTCGATCACTTTTTTTTTTTCTTTTTGGCTGGCTTCTGATCTCGTTGAGGTCTTCGGTTGGTTGAATTAGGCTAGGCTGGGCTTGACAGCCCATTATGAGATGTTTTTCTTTATTTTTTTTTATTTTTTTTCAATTGTAATACCACTAGTGCTTAATGCCCGTGCTAAGTGCACGGTGACAGTACAAAAACTAAGAAAATGGGGAAATGATAGTTACAAAAAAGCAGTTTCTCTCCATTTATTGAATTGACCAATGAAAATGAAAACTATTTTATATATTAAAACAAATGTGTGCATACATATAAACAATTGTGTACAGTTACCTATTCGATTAGAAATTCAATACACTTTAAAAATGCTTTCAACTAACCTTTAATAACATAAAAAGAATGAAACGATGAAGAAATAACTTTAGAATTAATAAATCAATGGAAAGCGTTTTACGTCTCAATTATTTTGAAGAAAAATAATCATAAATCATTAATAGAATAAGAAATATAGAATTAACATTCACTATTTCGTTAATAATAAATCACGAATTTGTTGGTTTCTCTTCGACGACATCGACAGCTACGAAACCTTCGCCTTCTACTCTTCTAGCTAGTTCTTCCTGCGCTTGGACAAAAACATATATCAACCACATTTAATTAACTATAATTGATACATTATATTCGATTATATTTAAAAAAAAATATAATCATTCCATATATCTTCATACGTCAACTGTGGTGGAGTCATTTGTGAATCAGTTGGAGCTTCAGTATCTTGCATATCTTCTGTCGAACACAGGAAAATCTATTTAAAACATGCATTAGATCAATATATACACATACATATAGTTATATATAAACGTGTCATGTTATAAGCAATATTATTATTACAAATTATGTAAATATAATAATTATTTACCGAACACTTTAGCTATAAGCCTTAAATAAAAGAACTTCATGATAAACAATGCTTGTTGTGTTTGTTTCATCTTTTGATGGCAAGATAATTGTTATCCTACTGAATGTAGTACACCTGGATAGCGCAACATATAATTGGCCATTAGTAAACATCGATGTTCGAAAATCGATGCCAACAAATCTAACAGATTGACCTTGTGACTTAATTATAGTCATTGCAAAGCACAACCTAATAGTAAATTGGTGCCTTGTAATGGGAGTAGTAAGTTCGATCGAAGAAGGAGTAAGGGAAAATCTTGGTATTTATCTTGGTATAAATATCAAATCGCCTGCTTTATCTCCTATCAATATATCAGCCTCAATAATCTGTTGCCTACATCGAACCACCCTTAATCTTGCTCCTTGTTCCATTACAAAGACCGTCTGTTGGTGCAAGATTCCTCAACAAAATAATTGTACAACCAACTTTCAACTACAAGTGTAAAAGAGGAAGATCATGATGATTCAATGAGTTCAAATATTATATTGGGTATCGATTAGCCATCACTACCAGAAACTGGTGTTTTAGCGACGAAATCAACAGCGACAGACTCATTCCGTCGCTATTTAGCGACGAAAATTAAGCTTTAGCGACGAAATGATTTTGGCGTCAAATTTACCGACGAAATTTAATTCCGTCGCTAAAACGAATATTCCTTGAATATTCGTTTTATTACCGCCACTATTTAGGCGCATAATTTACCGACGGAATATTTCGTCGCTAGTTCTTTATCAGCGACGGAATTATTCCGCCGATGAAAAGTTAATATTTTTATTTTTTTTATTTATCAGCGACGGAATTATTCCGTCGGTGAAAATTAAATATTTTTTTTAATAATACACCGACGGAATATTTCCGTCGCTGATAAATTAAAAAAAAATTAATTATTCAGCGGCGGAAATATTCCGTCGGTGAAAATCAAATATTTTTTTTTTTGAAATATTACACCGACGGAATATTTCCGCCGCTGAATAATTAAATTTTTTTAATTTATCAGCGGCGGAAATATTCCGTCGGTGAAATTAAATGTTTTTTATTTTGTTTTTTTAAATTAAACACCGACGGAATATTTCCGCCGCTGATAAATTAGTTTTTTTTAATTTATCAGCGACGGAATATTCCGTCGGTGATTATAAAATTTAATTATTTTTAGAACTAATTAACAAAATAACTAACTGAAAACCATTAAAATATTTAACTGAAACGTTAGAAAATTGACTGGAATTTTAAAAAACTAACTGAAATTTTGAAAAACTAACTAAAAACGTTAGAAAACTAACTGGAAACGTTAAAAAACTGATTGGAATTCTAAAAAACTAACTGGAAACGTTAAAAAACTGACTGAAATTTCAAAAAACTAACTGAAAACGTTATACCATATACTATATACCCTATACCCTAACCCCTAAACCCTAACCCCTAACCCCTAAACCCTAAACCCTAACCCCTAAATGACGCAGCACGGAAGTAATAGATTTCGTGATTAGCGCACTAATCACAAGAATTCACAAGCAATGAATCCTTAAACACAGATCTGGAATCCACCAGGAAATTAAAGAGAAATCTCTTTAAATTAATAATATCAAAAGCTAATTTTCGGATTACATCACTAGGCCTATTTTATAGTGCCCATAAAACTTGAAAAACAATCCTAAATCTTCTAGAATTACTCCTAACCTATATGGTAACTAAATAGGACTCAAAAACTAGTAAATCTCCTCAAAATCTACTCTAAAATCATCTCTAATCAACCTATTAAAATTAATGACGAAAATAAGAAATAAAATATAAACTAAAACAAATTAAATCCTAAGATATTAATTAAAATACAAAAATAATTAATATATTTGACTTCGTCAAATATCCTTCCTTGGTGCAGATTCCTTCCTCGATTCCTCCTACATCAGTCACCCATTCTTCAAAAGAACTCGACCCCGAGTTCTCATCCGATGTTTGGCAAGATCCGCCCTAGAAGAACAAATACTTTGAATAAATCAATGCTTTTCTCGTCCTTGAAAAAAAAATTAATACTTTTCCGTCCCAATGAAACAAATATTTGGAATAAATTTGACAACGAAGCATAAATATAGGCATGAAAATTTCCTCCAGAAACATTATACTATCTTCCGTATCAATCCCATTATCTCTCGGCCGATCTGCTTCCCCATCTTCCCCATGATCAATCATAATAAAATTACCAACAAAAATATTGCCCCATACAAAATTCGATTTTGCAACAAACCAATTTATTCGGACTTCATCCTTCACCTCGACTCAATAGGCATGAACAGCATGAAAACATCTCGCAAGAATAATAGACAACATACCTTAACTACGCCACCCGCCGCAGCCTTCACCCATAACATCTTCCGTTGCTTCAACCAAGCTGAAACATCTCTGCGGCCGCACCAACATGCCTCTCTTTTCAACAAATGGGGCTTCCGCTATCGACATCAACAATAGTCTTGTCGTTAATAGGAACTACCTGGGCAGTAATTTTGTCAACAACAAGATTGTTTTCGTCCTCAAGACGCTTCAATTCAGCCTCCCTTTGTGCCTCCAAACGCTGAATTCTCTTTGTATAAAGATCTATTTGAACACCACATCGTTCGGCTTCTGCCCAAACAGCATCCCTTTCGTCGCGATACCTATCCACCCAAAACTGATGACTTGCCTGAAGTCGGCCGCTTTGAATCTCAGATTCATAATAAAGAATCAAGTCATTCTTATCTTCGGCCTCCTTATCAAGTTTATAAAACTTTATAGAAAATTTTCTTACCTGACAACGATCATGCTTCAGACGCATATTGATCGTCTCAAGAAGTGATTTTTCTTCTCCACCATTGTTGGTCATCTTTTCCATGGATCGAACTCTTTCTAATACCAACTGATGTAAATGTGTAAGTATAACGAATCCGCCGATGAAAAGATAAAAGTTAAGCTCGCTTCCGATACCAACCGACGCAAAGACGAAGCACGATAGATTTCGTGATTAGCGCACTAATCACAAGAATTCTTCAAGCGAAGAATCCTCAAACACAATACTCTGAGTTCTCATCAGGATAAAGAACTCCATTCGCGTGATACTCATACATGTCAGCTATGTTGAAGGTATTCGAGATGTTTAAGTTATCGTGAAGCGGCCACCACATATGCATTGTCATTGATCTTCCTAGTCACCTTCCGAACGGCCCATACTGCGAGGTTGCAATTTCTTATACGTACCAACAGGAAAACGCTCTCGTCGAAGAAATACCATAACATCATCCCCAACCTTGAAAACTTTGACCCTTTTCTTCTTATCCGCAGCAGCTTTATTCTTGAATCCCGTTGCCCCCAACTTGGCCCGAACCTCCTCTTTGACAGCACATACTTCATCGTCATATTTTCAATCGCTGCTCACACCACGACCCTCGTAACGGTACCAAGTCCACCACATGCCTGAGTCAAAGAGTAAAACCACGTAAAATGGTGATTTCCGTAACCGAGCGGACAAAGACTGTTGTAAGCAAATTCCACCTCGCGGTAATGCCAAATCCCACCGCTTTGGCTTGTCCCCACAAACACTTCGATCATATTTCCCAATGTTCGTTAGTAACTTCGTCCGTCCGTCCGTCTGCTTGCGGTGAGCCGTAGAACTCCGATTCAATGCAGCACTCAAACATACGCCATAACGTAACCTGTAGTTGACTCAAGAACTTAGTGTCTCTATCCAAAGTAATGGACTTAGGAACACCATGAAGACGTATAACCTCTCTAAAGAATAGCTTTGCAATATTAGAGGCATCCGAGGTCTTCTTGCAAGCAATAAAATGAGCCATTTTGGAAAATTGATCCACTACTACGAAAACAGAATCCACACCTCGTTGAGTACGACGTAAACCCAACACAAAATCCATAGATAAATCGAGCCATATGTCATCAGGAATAGGCAAAGGCAAATAAAGACCGGTATTTTGAGATTGACCTTTAGATACCTGACAAACATAACAACGCCTGACGATAGCACCCACATCCTTCCGCAGTTGAGGCCAAAAATAACGTTCCTCCAAGCTAGCGATGGTCTTGTCTCGCCCCAAATGCCCACTAAGGCCTCCCCCATGCAAATCCCGGATCAACTTCTCACGCAATGACGACACAGGAATGCACAATCGATCCCCTTTCGAACGTAAAACCTTCACTGACATGAAAATCAAGCACTCTGGGATGCTTGCTCACACACTTAATCCATACTTCCTCGTCAAATCGGTATCCTCTCCATACAGCCTCCTTCAAAGAACTCAAACCCGATGACTTCTTGAGACAAGCAGTAAGTAATAAAGAAGCCCTCCTACTCGCAGCGCCGCCACTTTGTTCTCGAACCCGAACTTATGTCAATAATAAAAGGGAACTTCGCAGCATAATCGACCCATCGAGCATGCATCTTTGCTTATCACCTTCTCCGCGCAAGAACTTTAGGGCAAGGTGATCTGAGAATAAAATAAATTCCCACCGAACAAGATAATGCTCCCACCGTCGCAGAGCCCAAAACAACATAGAATTCCCGATCATAAGTACTCCACTTTCGACGCGCCTCACTCAACTTCTCACTAAAGAAGGCCACCGGTCGTTTTTCTTGTGAGAACAGCCTCCAATCCCTACACCACTCGCATCACACTCCACCGGAATATTTTATCAAAGTCGGGTAGTGGCAAGAACTCGGTGCAAGACAAAGTTTTTCCTTGATGAGAGCAAAACTCGTTCTTGCTCAAAACCCCAATGAAACTTACCCTTCTTCAAAACACTCGCACAGGAGCAAGTGATGGTACCGAAATCCCGCACAAACCTCCTATAGAAAGTAGCTAAGCCATGAAAACTACGCACCTCGCCGATGCGTATGCTCTGGGGCCGGCCAATCCCTTATGGCCCTCACTTTCTCCTCATCCACCAATTCCATCCTCACCAACCACAAAACCCGTAAAAGTAACTTGTAAAGCGTAAAATACATTTCTTAAGATTGATGTAGAGCCGATTATCTTTTAGGACTTGCAACACTTTGTCTAAGATGATCGAGATGTACAACTCTATCTTTACTATAAATCAGATATCATCGAAATAAACGACAACAAAAGAACCAATAAAAGGTCGAAATACCCGATTCATCAATCTCATGAAAGTGTTAGGCATTCGAGAGTCCGAATGGCATGAAAAGCCACTCATAAAGGCCATCCTTGCTCTTGAAGGCCGTTCCACTCATCTCCCGGCCTAATCCGAATTTGGTGGTACTCGCCGCAAGCAGATCCAGCTTTGTGAACACCCGAACCGATAACTCATCAAGCATATCTTCCAAACGGGAATAGGAAATCGATACTTGATGGTAATTTTGTTGATGGCACTACCGTCCACACACATACGCCACCGACACCCTTCTTCGGCACAAGCGTAACCGCAGTGACGCACACCTGACTCATGCTCTCCCTAATAAACCCCTTCCGCAAAGAAATCTTCTATCCGATCTCGAAGTATCTCATTCTCCTTAGGACTCATGCGCGTAATGCGGGAGGTTTGGCAAGCTAGCTCCAATCAAATCAACTGGATGCCGAATGTCCCTCATAGGTGCGCATCACTGGGCAATTCATCCGACGCAATCCCCGAAAATCCGCAAGTAATTCTTCAACGTCCCGGCAACCCAATCTCCACACCGACGTAACTCCAACAACCCCTTAATGATTATAGGGCAAAAATACTGACTCCTCAATAGCGGCGTAAGATCCTTCTCATTCTCGAATAAGCATCAACACCGGCTTATCCTTCTCAACCTCAAGCTTCCTCAAACCATGGAGACAGAGCTATAGCAATCTTGTGCTTGTTCCAAATTTGAACATCACCACATTATCCCCGGCCCTATAAGTGACATCATGATCATGTTGCCACTGGACGACCCAAGAATACATGACATACATCCATATTCAAGACATCACAAACGACTTCCTCCTTATAGTAAGTTTCCCGATAGAAAGGGGAACCCTACAAGTACGTGACACTCTAAGTTCGGAACCCGTATTCACCCACCCTAAGCCATGTGGTTTCTCATGCGGTTCGTTTTCAACCCAAGGAAATCAACTAATTTCTCGCGAAACTAAATTTTCAAGGCAACCATTATCAACAATTAAATTGCATACCTTGTTAGCAACGGAACAAAGATGCACGAAAAGATTCTTCCTCTCGTCCCTCATCCTTGGAAGATAACAACATCTGTTGAAGAACACAACCCACATGCTCTTCGGATTCCTCCTCCGCAAACTCGGCCCCTTCATACTCATCATTCTCCTCCTCTACTTACTCTTCGTCTTCCTCCTCTAAGAATGCAGCAGTCGGCCTACTGGGGCAAACGTTGGACCTATGACCATATCCCTGACAGCGAAAACACTTACCTCCCCTCGGTTTGGCATACGGATTTGCTGCTTTCTGTACTGGCGCCTTGTTTCCTGTCGAGTTGCTCGCTACCACACGGTTCCCTGTCGCATAATTTCCTGCTGAACTGTTCCCGGCTGAGCTACTAGTCGTCCCCTTCTCCTTGTTACTCCCTTCATCCGCACCGCCTTGCGGACTCCATTTACGAAAAGGAGCATTAAAGACCCTCAGACTCGACTTTTCCATAAGCTCCGCTTTCAAGGCCAGTAGAAGCATCCGTCAAGTTCCGTACTTGATGAAACCCATCTTGTCCTCGTACAGGCCTTCGTGCCATTGATATACCGTGCAACCTTTTGTTCCTCGCACTTGTCAATCTCCACCCTTGCCGTGTACCGCCGAAACTCGCAGTGTACTCATCAACCGTCCTTTGCCTTCGTACACACCGAGATACAACTTATACAAAATCTCGATCATAATCGCGGCAAAACCTCCCCGAGATCAACCGCTTCATCCGTCTCCAAGTCCTAACCGGTTCCTTCCCTTGTCGTCGCCCGCACTACCGCCATCCCACCATACCGCAGCCAGCATCTTCAAGCGAATTGCTACCATCTTCACCGTTTATTGAAGCAGTACTTCCACGACCTCAAAGAAGCGATCGACATTAGTCTCGCGCCTAGAAAATCCTCTATGCCCATGGTTCCATAAAAATGAGGGATTTCACCTTGATTCTATAATCATGGCGATTTTGATTGTTACCTTGTTCTCCGTCATCCTCAACGATTTCTTCCTCCGAACCGGATTCATCTTTCTTCCCGCTTCTCCACCCTCTCGCGGATCGGTGAACGTGTTCCTCCCTCGTCTCTTTCACCCCTACGGCCTCGATTACCATTCCGACCCTATTTGAGCAAAGAACCAACGTGGCGATCTCGTGTAGTCAACGCAGCCGATGGCGTTAGTAATCCCCTCGATATCGCCTTCGTAGCTCGATCTCCCATGATTCCTCGCATGATGTAAAAGACAGGATACGGCCTCGCTCGATACCAACCGACGCAAAGCACGGAAGCAATAGATTTCGTGATTAGCGCACTAATCACAAGAATTCACAAGCAATGAATCCTTAAACACGTATCCTGAATCCACCAGAAATTAAAGAGAAATCTCTTTGATTTGAAAAGCAATAATAATAAGTTGTTTACCAAAATAAGAAGACTAAGTACTTATACTCCTACCTAGGCAAAGAAATAAAAGAGTTCCCAAAATAATAAAATACCAAAACTAAACAAGCTTTTCCGTAAATAAAACGCACCGCCTCATCTTCCCGCCACGAGCGCGGCCGCTCAGGCCCAGCCGCGGTCGCGCAACTCTCCGTAAACTTACGCCCGGCCTTCATCGTCTTCGCCGCGGCCGTCCCTCTCTCCCCTAGCGCGGTCGCGCACTTCTCCCGAAACTGATGCCTGGTTTTCATTGTCTTGAGCGCGGTCGCTCTCCCCACGAGCGCGGTAGCTCTCCTGTCCAGAGTCTTCAAACCTCGTCCCCATGTCCTTCAGCGCGGCCGCCATCCCCACGAGCGCGGTCACTCTGGCTCCTGTATCACTAAACCTAATTCCCCTAAACCCTAACCCCTAACCCCTAACCCCTAAACCCTAACCCCTAACCCCTAAACCCTAAACCCTAACCCCTAAACCCTATACACTATACCCTATACCCTATACCCTATACCCTATACACTATACCCTATACCCTATACACTATACCCTAACCCCTAACCCCTAACCCCTAAACCCTAAACCCTAAACCCTAAACCCTAACCCCTAACCCCTAAACCTTAACCCCTAACCCCTAAACCCTAACCTCCTAAACCCTAAACCATATACACTATTACTCCCTTCAGAAGTCTGGTGTGAGCTGCGTCCAGTTGGATGGATCCATGAACCTGAGTGTAAAAGATGCTGCAATTGCCAAATTTACTCAAGATCCTGATTGCAGAATCTTCCTCATGAGCTTGAAAGCTGGCGGTGTTGCCCTCAATCTCACGGTTGCTTCGCATGTTTTCTTGATGGACCCATGGTGGAATCCAGCAGTTGAGCGACAAGCCCAAGATAGAATCCATAGAATAGGCCAAGACAAGCCAATCAGGATTGTGACGTTTGTTATTGAGAACACAAGAGGAGAGAATTCTGAAGCTGCAAGAAAAAAAGCAGCTAGTGTTTGAAGGGACTATGGGCGGGTCAATGGAGGCTCTGGGAAAGTTAACTGAGGCTGATATGAGATTTCTATTCGCTTGAGCTGGGAGATTTTGATATGAGAAAATATCATGTTTTGGTGATGTAGAGCTTTTTGTAAACTTTTGTGGCCATAGTTGTTGAGGAATATGGATATATGGAGATGGAATCTGCAGCTATTTTGATCCTCCATAGATGTAGATGGAACTTGGTGGTAGTTTGGTCCTCAGCATATGATGTTGTAAACTTACAATGCAGAATGTTTCTTTGTTGTGGCTTATACCCAGGATAGTTATGTTTTGTTTTGCTTTTCTAAACCCTAAACCCTAAACCCTAAACCCTAAACCCTAATCCCTAAACCCTAACCCCTAAACCCTAAACCCCTAAACCCTAACCCCTAACCTACTAGTGTGTTCAGATTCCAAAAAATGTGGCTGGAACATCCTAATTTTCATCAATTTGTGACTCAAATCTGGGGCTCTATAAACTTGGAGGGGTCTGCCATGGGTGTGTTTCATAGAAAATTGTATTTCTTAAGGAGAGCTTTGAAAAACTGGAACTGGAATATTTTTGGCAACATCTATAGAAAGTTAGACAAACTTCAAGATGATATCATTCGTATGGAAAATTCTCTTCATAATGGTGGGAATTGGGAGGTTGAACAGCAGCTGCAAGAGGCCAAATCAGAGATGAGCACAGTTCTAAGATGGGACATGTATATGAAGCAGCAAAATTCCAGAGAATTATGGCTAAAAGAAGGAGATAGAAACAGTGCTTTCTTTCATGCTTGTATCAAAGATAGAAAGAAAAGAAACAAAATTAGAATCAAATTGGTGGATGGCACTGTGCGAGGAGAATCAAGAGGTTGGGGATTTGGAAACAATACATTTCTCGACAATGTTTACATCAGAAAATCATGTTATTGATGACTCTTTGTTTGAACATATTGAGCCCAAGGTTACTATGGAGATGAATCAACAATTACAGGTCATGCCAGATGAGGAGGAAATTTAGAAGGTGATTAAGTCTTTGAATCCTAGGAGCTCTCCTGGATGTGATGGTTTTAATGGACATTTTTTCCAAGGTTGCTGGGACATAATAAAGAAGGATGTAATTTCAGCTTCAAAAGAATTTTTTGCTGGCCAACAAATGCACAGAGGATTCGCTTCAAATGTCATAGTTTTAATTCCTAAAGTAGAGCAAATGTAAGAATTTAAGGACTTGAGACCTATAAGTCTTTTGTACTTTCTTCAAGCAAGATTCAATCCAAAATTCTCACACATAGATCGGCCGCATTCTTACCTAGTTTGATCTCTCCTAACAAGCTGGGCTTGTTGCAGTAGAAGTATACAAGAAAACATTGCTGCTCATGAAGTTGTTGTTCACGTAATAGACAGGAAAGTCACGGGCATAATGTGGTGTTTAAATTAGACATGTCAAAGGCTTTTGATAGATTAGAATGGGATTTCCCTCTCAAAGCTTTAACAACATTGGGTTTTGACGAAATTACTGTTGATCTATTCAGACGAGTCATGCAAGGTAACATATATTCTATTCGGATTGAAGGAAAGTTGTATGGTTTCTTTGAGTCATCGAGGGGAGTAAGGCAGGGGGATCCATTATCGCCATTGATGTTTATATTGGCTCAAGAAATTCTTTCTTTAAATCTAAAGAGAGCTGTTCGAGAGGGTGTATTCAGGCCTTTTAATCATGGAAAAGGAGGTGATGTAATTACTCACTTACTTTATGCTGATGATATGGTGTTATTTTGCAATGGGAAACAAAGGTCGATTGAGGGATTGAGACAAATTTTGAAGAGATATGAGACATCCTCTGGGCAGCTCATCAACCTTGAGAAAAGTGGCTTTTATACAGCCTCGCATGTAAGTAGGAGAGATAGAGGTAACATTGCTCGATGGTCTGGATGCAAGGAAAGCTCTTTCCCTATGAAATATTTGGGAATCCCCTTGTTTAAAGGCCGTCAAGAGGGAGTATCTGTCTCATTTGGAAAATTCCATTTCCAAAAGTGGTTAAAGGGTGGAAATCAAGACCTGCTGAGTATGGGAGGCAACCGACTTCTATTAAATGTCCGTGCTAACGAAAGTATTCCTTTATACTCAATGGGGTCCTTAAGTTACCCAAAGGAATAATTACTCAATTAAACAAATTGCTTCTCGAGATTTTTATGGAATAATGGCGAGGAAGAAAAAGCTCATTGGTTATCTTGGAAGAAAGTTTGTAGGCCTAAAGAGGAAGGTGGTCTTGGTTTGAGAAGAATGGAGGACATTAACTATGCTTTGATTTCAAAATTGGCTTATTCATATCTCCAAGGAAATTCTTTATGGGCTAAGTTCATGAGGGACAAGTTTCAAGGAAGAACTTCGACACTAAGCTTCTCACATATGGAAGGCTATTCTTAATGTCTCACCCGGATTAGAACAAAACAAGATTTGGGAAGTGGGTGTAGGAGCAATCGCTCTGAATAGCAATTGGATGGGGACTATTTTGGGAGGCAACTCGAAGACAATTTGACAAAGCTGAAAGACGGTTTACAGCAAATAAACAATATGTTGCCATTTATACCTGGGCAGTTTCATGAAGGAATAAATAGAGTCAGCGTAAATAGTGATGCACCTGATTTGCTGAGGTTTCAATTGACCAGATCTGGAAAATTCGAGACTGGGGTTTGGTGGGATTTCATAAGAGCAAAGGAAAGATCAACCAAGTGGGGTACAAAGATATGGCATAAATGTGTTCCGACAAAGATAAGTTGTTTCTGGTGGAGGCTGTTGTTAAATGGTCTTGCTGTAGATGAAAGACTTCAAACTAGAGGCATCACCCTGGTATCTCAATGTCTGTGCTGCACTGATCAACCTCAGCAAGAGTCGTGCACTCATTTGTTCTTACACTCAGCTATAGCCTCTAAGGTATGGCAGCAACTAGCAATAATATGCATAATTCCTCACCAATATGATTCATTTGAGCAGCTGTGGGACGTTTGGATGCACAAAATTTCTTTACGATCTCAGATTGGTTTGGTCAGAATGGGAGTTATGCTTATCACTTGCTGGGAATTATGGAAGGCCAGGTGCAAAAGAAAATATGAGGACAAGCCTATGATTATTCAAGAAATTTTGAAGCAAATTCGGCGGAGTTCAAGAAATCGCCTCGCTTTGTTCCTAAACCGAACACAAAGCAATTGACTTGCACATTTTTCGTCTTCTCAATGTTTCTGAAGAGTCCAAGGATAAAGCGACTTCTTGCCGTAAGATGGGAGGTCCCTCCTCATAATTTTGTCAAATTAAACACCGATGGTTCAAAGAAGGAATCACATTTGTACAGAGGAGGAATCATTCTAATGACAGAGGAGCCATGTTAGGGGCTTTCTCAAACTATTATGGAACTGGGACGAACATGAAAGGAGAAATCTTAGCCTTGAGAGATGGTTTAAGGTTATGTCATCATTGCAAATTCAAAGCAAGTCCAAGTTGAATCGCATACTATGGTGGCGGTTTCGCCCTTGCGTAAGGTTTATGAAGGTCCTTGGAACTTATGAACTAAGAGAATGTAAAAGATTATGCTGGGATTGGAAAATTACACACGCTGTACGTAGAAGTGGAATGGAGCGGCGTATAGATTGGCTAATGAAGCTCATATTCATAAAGGAGATATGGTGTACACTTCTACAATGCAGGCTTCCAAAAGAGGTTATTGAAGCTCTTCATAAAGATCATTTTGGTGCATATGCTTATAGCCGGAAATAGCTTCGGTCTTAGTTTTGATAGAATTATAGCCTCATTTTGCTTCGAGGCTAATTGTGGTATGGTTTGTAGGTGGTATATCCTAGCGTAGTATAGGTTTCTTTGTAATAGATAGCGTGAGGTTTAGGCTCCATTTCACTTTGTGAATGGTTGTCCCCCTCTTGTATTCTTTTTATATTTCAGGTTTAATAAAATCCTCCTGTGTACCGTCCCGATTTCCCAAAAAAAAAACCCTAAACCCTAACTCCTTAAACCCTAAACCCTAACCCTAACCCCTAAACCCTAACTCCTAACCCCTAACTCCTAAACCCTAAACCCTAAGGGTATAGTGTATATGGTATAGTGTATAAGTGTATAGGTATGGTAGGGTATAGGGTATAGTATAAACAGATGTGGTATGTGGTATGTGGTATAGCAGATAACAGATAAATAGATAGGATATAGTGTATGTGTGGTATAACAGTGTATAGTGGTATGTGGTATAGTGTATGGGTATAACAGATAGTGTATAGTGTATAATGTATGTGGTATAGGGTATAGTGTATAGTGTATAGTGTATACAGATAGTGTATAGTGGTATGTGGTATTGGGTGGTATAAACAGATAGTGTATAGTGGTATATGGTATAACAGATAAGGTATGGGTATGTGGTATGCTGTATAATAAGCAGAGATAAAGGTATATTGTATAGTGTATCAGTGTATAGGTATATGTGGTATAGTGTATGTGGGTATAGTATAGTGTACACAGTGGTATAGCGTATGTGGTATAACAGATAGTGTATTGTGGTATAAATAACACAGATAACAGTATAGTGTATGGGTATGGTATATGATATAGGGTATGTGGTATAGTGTATATGGTATATTGTATAGTGGTATAAAGTGTATGTTGTATAGGGTATAGTGCATATTGGTAACATATTTATCTATCCTTAATTAGTTTAATTAACAATGATTATACTCTTTTTAATTTTATAATGTCATCATTATATGTTTACGAGATATTCATATTTTTTATAGGTAACACGAAGAAACAATGTTATACTAAGTCGTCTCGAGGCGAAACAACAGCCCTTCGACACCTTCTTGGATGATCGAGGAGGTGTTTCTTCAATTTTGCGAATATTGGGCGTCTGATGCGAGCTACGACCGAACAAAGCAAGTGCAAATAGAGTGTGCTCCTGGTCGGCGACGAAGCATACCATGGGAACGATCCCTGGTCGGCGAGCATCACTATCGCATGGTATGTATGTTAGTTTAAATGTAGTAGCGTATGCATGCTTTTAAATAGGTTTATGTACGTATGTTAATGGGAGCCATGTCGATGCTATGAAATCCATGGTTTTAAAGTGTAAATGTAGTGTATGCATGCTTTTAAATAAGTTTAAATGTTGCATTTATACAATTTCAAAGTAATAATCTCGCTTATTTTATTTATAGGAAAGGGATCATGGTCCGAATGTCAGTTTTTTGGATGTTTACGCTAGCACCCATGTTCGGTTCCTACGCCGCCCGATCAACCTCCGCAATGGGTCGACGATCGCCTCGCTAATGCCTTGTAAGTAAACTATCATTAAATGACTTGATTTTGAATATGTAAATTTATTTATGTACATTACATTGTGTATATGGATTATAATTGTTTGTTTTATTTTGACAAAGTGCATATCAAGCCGCCGTTGCTCCCGGCTGAACGCCTCCCGCCACCCGTTCCCTTCGTGCTCGATGTTTGCATTCTATCACCTCTCGAGGGACATCCAAAGAGAGGAGCCCGAGTGTTAGGGATGGGGATTACGGGCGGCAATGCCCGTCGACGCCGATCGGCCGTCTGGCCAAATGTTGTCCCGCCCATATATCATGATCCGAGGGTCGACACTCGCAGCCGATTGGGCCGAGGAGAGACGCGAGGTCAGGCAGAGGCTAGTGGCAAAGCCATGCGGAGGCTTTCTGCGGCTCAAAGCCAGATGCAGTGAGGCTTGCGGCTCAGCGCAGATGCTAGGAGGAGAATGCTCTGGCCATGCGTAGACCGATGCCAAATTTGCGATGTTGTCGGCTCGTACGACCTGTGGTAATTTCCACCTCCCCGAGTTGATTACGGACTATTTTAGACTTGTTTGTACTATTTTATACTTGTTTGTAAACATTTGAGATATTTGGTGACCCAAGGGAGCCCCTCCCCCCCTCCCCCCTCTCCCTCCTCCCGATTTGGTACGGTGATATTTAGTCTTTAGTTTGATACGCTGATATTGATTTTTAGTTTTATAGATTGAATTGTTATATCAGGTACAAAAAAATTTGGTTAATTGATATTTTAAATTATTTTTTTTAATTTATTTCAAAAGAAATGACTTTAAATTTCTACGTTGAAATTAATTTATTTTAATTAATTTTTTATTATAAAATGACGGAAATTTCCGCCGCTATATCAATTAATTTTAATATAATTTTAATTTAATTTTTGTTTTCGCCATGAAATTTGTCGTTGGAATAAAAATTAATTAAAATAAATTAATTTCACCGACTAAATATCCGTCACTAAATTAATTTATTTTAATCAATTTTTATTACAGCGACGGAAATTTTCGCCGCTATATCAATTAATTTTAATATAATTTTAATTTAATTTTTGTTTTCAGCGGCGGAAATTTCCGTCGTTGAAATAAAAATTAATTAAAATAAATTAATTTCAAATGACTGATATTTCGTCGCCGAAATTAATTTATTTTAATTAACTTTTTATTCCAAATGACGGAAATTTTCGACGCTGAAATTAATTTAATTTAATTAATTTTTATTCCAACGACGGAAATTTCCGCCGCTGAAAACAAAAATTAAATTAAAATAAATTGACTTAACGGCGGAAATTTCCGTCGCTGATGTCGCAAATCAATCGACGGAATTAATTCCGTCAGAAATCAAAATATACCTAAGGAATTTGCGCCGTCTGAAATCACCAGACGATAGCCAAGGACCATCGACGGAATTTTTTTGTCGGTGTTTAATTTTAGCGACGAAGCGACGGAAATTTCCGTCGCTAAAACCTGTTTTTCTGGTAGTTGAAATAGCCCGGATCCGAGCAGGCCTCGCGGCCCCGGCATCTGGCATCTTTCGCGTTGGAGGTGTCTCGCCGTTTGTTTTCGCATTTGCAGAGTCGCCACGCCGTTTTTATTAAGCCCAAAACATTGAAAAAGGGCATCAGTTTAAAGATAATTTTAAACTGTTTTTGTGTGATGAGATTTTGAGTTCTGAGGTCGATGACTCCCCGGAAGAGAATATTAGAATATTAGAGCTCACCCGAGTAGCCTCGTAAAACGAGTCTTTCTGATACCCCTAATATCCTTTAAATGTCAGTGTGTGTGTGTGTGCTTTTAAAAATGCATGTCAGATCGGATGTCTACATTGTATGCTATGTATGGAAATGTATTGAAATAGTATAGGAAGGAAGCCTTACCAATGTTGGTTCGTGTCTCCGTCTTCCGCCGGGGAATGGTGTTTCGAGGTCTGAGTAGCTGCTCCTGGTGATGGATCGGGATTGCTTCTGGGAGTGCCTATTGTCCGCGGACAGAGTTTCGGCGTGAGTTGAGGTTGTAGGGCTGCGCTCGCGCAGGTTCGGCGTGCGTGGGGATCGTCGGGATCACTTCGGGCAGAGGTTCGGCGTGCGTTGTGGTGGCGTGTGAGTCACCCTGGGCAGAGTTTCTGCGTGGTTCGGGGATCGTCGGCTTGACTCGGAAAGAGCCGGACACCGTGGAAAGACTGTGCAAGGCCTCTGAGTACCACGAGGGGCCTCAGAGTACCTCGAGAGTGCCTCTGGGCAGCGCGGAGCGTCTCGAGCGCTGGGAGGCTTCTGAGCACCACAAGGGAGCTCTAAGGCCTCAAGGATCCGAAAGGGGCCTGGGAATGCCTCGAGAGGACTTAGAGGGGAAGCCGAAGGCTAAGGGAGGAAGAGAGAAGAGGGAGGTGTGTCAAAATGAGGAGGGGGAGCCCTCTATTTATAGTAAAAATTTCGGAGCAAAGAGGTCCGTACGGACCTTCTTGGTTATCCAGAATTTTGGATTTCCTCGATTTGAGGGAATCTGCAATGATGGAGAATATTCTGGAATGATGGTGTTCCCCTCGATGCAATAAGGTCCGTACGGACCATCTTCGCATGCAAAAGAGGTCCGTACGGACCAACTCGCAGGGAAGTAATCATTTCTTCCCGGATTTGAGGGAATATTGTGGACTTTAAGGGATTTAGTAATCATTGAAACAAAGAGGTCCGTACGGACCTTAATTGCTTTTCTGATTTCCTGAAAATTCCCAAAAGGTCCTTTTGTCTCTTTTTATCCCAGAAAGGCTCCTCCCTTGGTTTGGTTGGGGGTTTGAGAGGGTTTTGAGAGGGTTTTGAGTGAGAGAGGTCTCCGAGACTGCGTTGATGAGTCTGCGGTGTTTCCCGGGTGCTTGAAAGGGGGTGATCCAGATTGGGGTACTTACAGAAGCCCCTCGACGACGTCACTTATGAAAGAAGTGGGGTCGCCGATAAGATAAGGGTCCTAATCTGGATCGCGTGCTGGGAGAGGAAGTGACCGTGAGGGTCAATGTGAGGACGTGGTGGTGTCCTTTCAGGTGACCGTTTAGGTCAATAGGCCGGACCCCGTGATAGGATTCTCACGTATCCCCTCGGGCGGGAATCAAGCCTCGGCCGTAGTTCGGGTGCGGGGAGAGAGTGTTTGTGAATGCGGGCGCGGTGGTGCCCTGAAGTGTGCGACCGCCGAGGTCGTGCGGTGAGGACGTGGTGGTGTCCTAAGATGTGGTGACCGCCAAGGTCAATTGTGAGGACGTGGTGGTGTCCCGGGATGGAAATTTTACGGATTCTCCCACTCCGGAATCAAGCCCGGTCGTAGCGAGGTCGGCGAGTGCCGCCAGATAGAGCGAGGTGACCGCCGAATCGTCTGTCGAGGACGCGGTGGTGTAAGACGATGGGTGACCGCCGAGGTCAATTGTGAGGACGTGGTGGCGTCCCGGGATGGAAATTTTACGATTTTCCTAATCGGTGGTTTAAGGCCTTCCGGCCGTTTGAGATAAGGACCATCAGCTGGATGCCACGAGGACTTTGAATCGTCGCGGCTGGTGCCACGCCGGGAGGACTTTGAATCGTCATCCGCGGCGCTGGCTGGGTGCCACTGAGGACTTTGAATCGTCTTCTAGCGGCGGAGCTGGTGCCACGCTGGAGGACTTTGAATCGTCATCCGGCGGCGGTTGGTGCCACGCCGGAGGACTTTGAATCGTCATCTCGGCCGCTAGTTGATGTAATGCGCGAGGACTTTGAATCGTCTTCTAGCCGCAGCTGGTGCCAACGCGGAGGACTTTGAATCGTCTTCGCCGCAGCTTGATGTAATGCGCGAGGACTTTGAATCGTCTTCTAGCCGCAGCGATGTAATGCGCGAGGACTTTGAATCGTCTTCTAGCCGTTAGCTTGTGGAGGCAATGGCCGCCTCAGGCTTCGAGAGGCGTAGATGCCTTCGTGTTTTTGCATGTTGATGTAGAAGGTCGGACTTACGATGACCGCCTGATTGCTTTGCCGTTGAAGTGGGCAAGGATGACGGCCGGTGATTGCTTCACCATTTGGCATTTTAGAGGCGCTTCGTGCTCGGGGACTTGTACTGAGGTGTCGCTCCTTCGCGTGCTTGTTTTGCCGCTGAGCGGGCAAGGATGATGGCTCAAGCCGGGGATATGCCCTGTATGACTTCCCTTCGACTTGTCGGGGAGGAGCTCTGGCTTACTTTGATGGCCGCGCTTGCGTTGCCGTTGAAGCGGGCGGTTCTGGCTTACATCCGACCGCCTGCTTGAATTGCTGGGGATGCGTGACCTTGTAGGGCCCTTTCCGTTGGGAAGATGACTTCGACCTCCTTTCGAGGGCCAGCTGGTCGAGTTGTCGCTGAGCGTTGGAGGCGTCTCTGCCTGATATTTGTGGCCGGGAGGTGTTGGCTCCTTCTTGAATTGCCGTCAGCGGCGTCTGGGAGGCGTCTCGTGCCTCTGGGATTCGTGGCCGGGAGGTGTTGGCTCCTTCTTGAATTGCCGTTGAGCGGGCGGTGGCTGAATTGCCGCTGAGCGGACGAGACCGGCCTTACGTTGACGGGCCGGGGATTGAGTTGCCGTTGAAGTGGGCGAGGACCGGTCTTACGCCGACGGCCGGTGGTTGAATTGCCGCTCGCGGGCGAGGTCCGGTCTTACGCTTGACGGCCGGTGGTTGAATTGCCGTTGAAGCGGGCGAGGACCCGTCTTACGCTGACGGCCGCGGATTGAATTGCCGTTGAAGTGGGCGAGGTCCGGTCTTACGCTTGACGGCCGGTGGTTGAATTGCCGTTGAAGTGGGCGAGGTCCGGTCTTACGCTGACGGCCGGTGGTTGAAGGGTTAGGGACCATTCTGCACTTGGACTTGCTGGAAAAGGCCTTACAGCCAGGGGCAAAGATTATAAGGGCAGGAAGTAATTTGGCCACCCTTGCAAAGAGGTCCGTACGGACCAACCTGGTTGCAAAAGAGGTCCGTACGGACCACTTTGGTTTTTTACAGCTCCTGTGTTTTGACCGGTTAAATAACCGAGGCTCCCTTCACTTCTTCTTCCTCATTTTCCGCCGTGCATCCGAGAGAGAGAGAGAGAAAACCTCCATTGTTTTACACCAAACTCTTCCATTTTTCGCTTGAATCGCTTGCAATGGCGAAGGATCTCGAAGGAGTCGTCGTCAACGCAGTCAAGAAGTGGTCGAGCAACAATGGAGCTCCAAAGGAATTGGATTTCGTTCGTTCCATCTTCGAAGAACCCGGATGTTTTGTATCCGAATCCGGAGGTGCACAATCGTCGCTCCATGAACGTCTGGGGAGGTAAGAAATCGTTCCGTTTTGATTCCCTCGTCGAATTTTTGAATGCTAGAACTAGGTTTTAGTTTTTCGCATTTTTGAATTTTTTGTTATTATTTTATGCCTTTTGTGAAATTCTTGATGAATTGTTGAAAATGGACATGTAAAAATTGTGGGTATGTGTATTTTGTGCGTAAATGTGTAGATTAGCTTTTATTTGTGAAAATAAAGTGCCTATCTAGTGAATTGCATGCTTTGGTGTTTTGTACCTAATGCTATTTATGTATGTACATTATGAGAAAAATTATCGTGTAGTGATAATTTTTGTGAAAAATGTGACACGTGCCGTGTTTTGTGACGGGTTATATGTGAAAGTGTGTGCCGTGGTAGGGACGGATTTTTTTTTTTTGTGTTATGCATATGTGTCGTGCCGTGTGTGCCATGTTTTTGGGTGACGGACTGTGGGGAAAATATGTGCAATATGTGCCGTGTTGGGACGGATTTTCTTTGAAAATGTGTCGTGTAGGGTTTAATCCCCCCCTTTTTTTTTTTTCTTTTTGAGAAAATGTGTACAAAGGCGGTGCCGTGGTTTTGTGACTGACCGCATGGGAAAAATTATATGCATGATATATGTGAAAATTATGTGCATTGTGTGCCGTGTTTTGTGACTAAGTTACATGGAAAAATTATATGTATAATGTATGTGAAAATTATGTGCAATATGTGCCGTGTTTTGTGACGGGTTATATGTGCCTTTATATTAAGTACCGTGATTGACGTACCTTTGCCGTGTTTACCCGCAGGATGCGGGGCTTATGGCCGGGAAGGCCAAGAGGATGAAGACTCGGGATCGCTCGAGGCCGTTGTGGAGCTATGGCAATGGATGCCCGATATTTCCGTGGACGGTAGGCCGAGTCCCCTGAGGCCGGTTTATGCTTCGGCCTAGGTGTGTTCGTTGAGAACTCCGGGCCGGAGTGTTCGACACGAGGAAGAACAAGAGTGTCTTCCCGGGTTTATCTCGAGTATTGCGGGATACCACCCACACCTTCCACCCGAGCCGGGCGAGGTGACAGTGACGCCCACCGATTTTGTCGCTATTACGGCTCTCCTTCAAAGGGGAGCTCGTGAGGTGGAGAGACATGATCTCCGATGATGTGCCGACCGAGCCGCCGGGCTTTGAGCCTCGTCCTCGCAGGGGCCTGGGATGTTGTATAGCGACGTGGAGCCGAGGATCACGGCCAAGATTGGGGCCTACATCCGAGGTACCGGCCAGTGACACGGAGCAGCTGGGCGCGCTCCTTCTTGTGGTATGCACCGTCCGAGACTTTGTTCTCGAACCACGCGACCGCAGCCTCCCTTCGCTTCCGCCGGGAGAGCTTGACCGATTCGGATAGGGTCTCGCGACATTGCTTGGGGCGAGGCGTGCTTGGCCGAGCTCTACTTCTCCTTGGACCGGTTTAGGGGGTGGCGCCTCGTTGGCCTGTTTTGACTTTGCTCGGAGGTATGAGTTTATTGCCGTTTTTTTTTTTTTTTTTTTGATTTAGCAACTTGTCATTTCTCCATTGTCTTTTGCACCGAGCCTTCTCTCGTTTTTTTTTTGTCACAGTGTGGTTTTATGAGGTTTTCCAATGCTTCCCGTGGGATAGAGATCCGGGGTCAGTTGCCGCGTATCCCGCTATGCTAGGCCGGGCTCGTACGGCGAGGAAGAGGAGGACCAAATGGGAAGCTCACCATCGCCACGGGGATGTGCAGGAGCGTCTGGAGAGAGATAGCCGTGAGGGGTTTGTCTTGTTCCCGTGGACTCGGTGATGAGGGAGATGAGTTTGAGGGGGCTCCCGAGGCGACAGCCGCGGAAGATGCCGCGGGGCTTCGACTTGTGATGTCATGTACTGGGGGAGCGGGTCTTCCGGGCAAAGATGGCCCCGGTGTGCTTCCCGTGGCTCCGAGGGACCCTCCCTTGGGATGCTTGACTCCCTGGATATGGATGTGCTTGACTTCGAGAGGTACCTTGGCGGTGTCGGTGCCGAGGAGTTCATTTTATACGGAGAGGAGTACGGGGCCTTCGTGAGGAGGAAGCTGAGGACGCCGCAGTGCCGGCGCGGGAGAGAGAGGCCGGCCCGCAGCTCCCTGCAGGTTCCGATGCCGGGACCGGATTTCACGTACGTCCGCGGGGACGGATCGAGGAGGAGGGTGTCTCAGACCTGCTCCTCGAGCAGCTCCCGCCGCATACCGAGTGGATCCCCGACAGATCGCGAAATGGTGGCCGACTCTTTTCCATCTTGGCATCTTTCGCATTTTTCTCTTTTTGTTGTCGAGTATAACCGCATTTGATGAGCGTTTCCTTGGCTTCTTGTCGGTGCAGTCCCGGGAGAGCCTACGATATGCCGACTCGCTACGTGGCGATGCGCTCCTTCGCTAAGAAGATGGCGTCGAAGGTGTCCCGCCGGCTTCGCGTCGTGTGCCGCCGCACGAGCCTATGCCTTCGAGGCATTCTCAGACGTTCCTCCGCCTAGAGCCGAGCCTGAGCCGCAGCAGAGGGACCTTTGAGGGGGCGGCATAGCATGGATGCCGGACATCTTCGGAGCCGCAGTGGCCTTCGAGGGAGCAGCCCTTTATCGCTCATGCCTCCGCACGGCGCACAGGGTGAGGGTTCCTCGAGCCTTCTTTCTTTTGATCCTTTCGCCGGATTTGATCCTTCCGAGTACTTTTCGTGGGAGCCTCCTGGCGGGTGCTCGGTGATTCCGACGACGAGGATGTGACGGCGAGTTCGCCGGGATGCCCGACTTTTCTTTGGAGGATCTTGGCGAGGATGATGATGCCGAGGATTCCGATTAGTATTCATTTGCTTTCCTCTTTTCATATCCCTCTTTTTTTTTTTGTTTAGCAACAGTACATTTATTGGTACCCGTAATAAAACACATGTATTTGCATGGCAAACAAGATTTTATTTTAAGATGTAATGTCATTTTTGTGATTCCTGGATTTGTCCTAGAAATTGTTGCTATTATTATTTTTTATTTTTGTACATGCCACGTGAGCCGAGAGTGTGTTTGTGGGTAGTGTTTGTTTGCCGGAATGGCTTTGGCCGTTGTTTGGGCGCTTGGAGCAAGGTTTTGCTCGAGGACAGTGGTTTTGTACCGTTTGGCCGGGGAAATGGGTTCTGTTTGCAAGGAGGTCCGTACGGACATACTTAGCATGCAAAGAGGTCCGTACGGACCAACCTTGCTTTGGGAAGGACATAAATGCTTTCCAAAGGTCTCGGTTCTTCCTCATTTCCCCATTTGCACCATTTTCGAGCTTTCTTCCCCATTTTCTCTAGGAACCTCCATTTTTGCCATGGATTCTTCGTACGTCCCTAGAATTTTGCCGAGGCTTTCGCAGAGAGGCAAGCACACTTCCTCGAGCAGCTTGAAAACGTGGATGCGGCGCCGTATGAGGCATCGTAGACGGGCTTTCGAGGTAAGGTTTCGTCTTTGCTCTGGCTTGGTCTTTTAAGGAGTTGGTTCCCGATTGGGATTTGTTGCGGGCCGCCGCGAAGTTCTGGGATGTTAGGAGGCACGTGTACCGTTTCTCCTACAATGAAATGGTGCCCACTTTTGAGGATTTTCGGGCTTTGATTGGAGGACCTGAGGTGGAGGCCATCTCGCTTCCTTTGATTGGTGGTGCCGCGCGAGCGTGAAGCTTGAGACTTTCTTCGTGCTTCGTTGGAAGAAGTGCAGGCATGATCCTTGATTCGGGTCATATCGACATTTCGAGCCGCCTGAGCGGTTCATGGTTGATGATGAGAGTGACGTCTCTTGGGATGTATTTGCCTTGCGCGTGATGGCGACGCTTTTCCGGGTCGGCCCTTCGCATTTGTGATGGCGCTTTGCTAGATGTGGTAGGGCACCGCAGAGCCGGGAGAGGATATTGTCCCGTTGGTGCCGGGGGAGACTCTTCATGGTATCGACCGTCCGGCGACCGGGGATCGTTTTATGAGAGGGGAAGCCCCGCTGCTCACCTTGTGGCCGCGAGAGAGACTTCTGTGCCATGCCCGAGGCTCCGACGTCGTTTAGCCCGTGGTCATTTGCTCGCCGACCTCTTGTGTTGGATATGGATCACCCGCCCGGGAGAGATGGATGGCACGCCTTGGTACGCATCGATCCGCCGGTGGGTTCCGCACCGGAGGATTGAGACCAGGAGGATCTTGCAGAAGGGTCCTACGTTGTCGAGTTCCAGTTTGTCTTGGTCCTCCTTCTATATTCCGTCGCTTGTTTCCGGCAGCTTGGGATGAAGCAGGAGCCTTTGTTGGGCCGGGATGACCTTGCTACCGCGGAGGTAGTTCCTCTTGTATGGCACCTTCAGTGCCTTCTTGTATTGTCCGAGGGTATGGAAGTATTCCGCTTCCCTCCCGTGGTACTCCTTAGACGTCGGGGAGCGTTGTATTGACGACTCCGCATCCGGCCCGGTATGAGCAACAGTGTTGGGTCCCAAGTGGTCTTGGAGAGCAGGCGTGTAGCGATTCCTGGGACCCGATTGCCGTAGCAGCTATTGCCTTAGGAGTTCCGAAGCCTGGTCTCGACCCTTCGATGTGACGGAGACGCTTTGTTTGACTACGAGACTAGAGTTGACCGACCGACAGGGAGAGGTCCTCTTTACTGCACTCGCAGGGAGGAGATCCGAGCCGAAGCACGGCGAATGAAGCCCCGAGAGCTACCGGATTATTTGACTCTACGGGGAGGACCCCGTGATCTCTGACCGAGAGACGCAGAGTTGGTTCACGTGGAGCGAAAGAAGACTCGCCGGGGACGAGGGAAGAAAGGAAAGAATGGCGAGGGGACAAGCGCAGATGGCGCGGAATGACCTCCTAGGTATCCATTCATTGCATTGCAAACACATTATTAGTTAAATGTATTCAGTCAGTTTTTTAGCATGTTGTGAACTTGAGAGTAGACCGTGCTTGAACTCATCAAGAAATGTTGTAACCGTTAGTGATTTGTGATTTACTTTTAAAGCTTTGTCGAGACGCAAGATCTTTTGTTTGCCTTTGCTTCTGTTGTGCACTTTGTCGGCGTCCATCTCGACTTTTCTCGTTACATTCGCGGACCGAAGCCTGGGGCCCTGACGGCAATCCCCTTTGCTGAGGCTTTGTGCTTGGCTGAGAGGTTGAATGCTCCCTTGACAAGTCGTTCTGACGGTCTTTTTCGTAGCTTCCTTGCCGCTTGTTGGCGTCGGGCTCTTGACCTCAATTTCGCAGCTTCTGCTTGAGCTTCTTTTGTTTTTTTTTGTGAGCCCTTGCTCGAGCTCTCTTTTTTTGTGAGCCCTTGCTCGAGCTCTCTTTTTTTTATATATTTTTTTTTTTGTGAGCCCTTGCTCGAGCTCTTTTTTTTTTTGAAGCGCGTGAGGGCGAAGACAAGCCCCTGGCTTGGAAACAGTCACGAGTCAGTTGTTTGATGCTGAGTGACCCTCGGATGTCCTTTGATGTTGCCGCCGTCGTTTGACTTGGTCAAGGTGACTGCTGGGGCGTGTTCTTGAAAAGTGCGGAGCTTGATGGAGGTCTTGATTGACATTCAAACTTTTGACTTTTTTGTGTATTTTTAGACCGGACCAATTAAGGTTGCCTACGTTCCCCCGGACTAGAGGGCTCAGGTCTGCGTAGTTCGACACTACATGGAGTGCCAAGAGATGCACAGCTGTTCTTCTTCAGGCGAAGTATCTCGCGAAGTTTGCTTCCGTTGACCGGATTCATGAAGGGATTGCCGTCTAGGTCCGTCGCCTTCATGGCGCTCCGGAGAAGATCTTTCGAACCACGAAAGGGCCGATCCATGTGGGTTCCCATTTTCCCAGTGGGTTGGTTCGAGTCGGAGGCTTTTCTTTGAGTACAAGGTCACCTTCCCTGATGTCTCGGGATTTGACTTTCTTGTCGAAAGCTCTAGCCATCCCGCTGATAGGCTCCTGGACGTGTTCCATGGCCTTTAGTCGTCGCTCATCTAGCAGAGCCAATTCGTCATGTCGGCTTCGGAGCCATCCAACTTCGTTGATGTCGTTTTCCACAAAGACTCGGAGTGAGGGAATTTCTAGCTCGATGGGAAGGATCGCTTCCATCCCGTACGTCGTGGCAAATGGGGTTTCTCCCGTGGCCGTTTCCGATCGATGTGCGGTAGCCCCAAAGTGCAAGGTGCAGCTTCTCGGGCCAATCTCATCCTCGGGTGGTCATTTTTCGGATGATCCATTCGAGGGTTTTGTTTGCTGCTTCCACGGCGCCGTTTGTTTGTGGCCAGTAGGAAGAAGATTTGTGACGTGTGATCTTGAATTCACCCTGCCAGCCCGTCGAATTCCCCTTCGAAGTGTGAGCCGTTGTCTGATATGACCTCATTTGGGATGCCGTATCGGCAGATGATGTTTTCTTTGAGGCAATGCGCGACCTTCTTGGAGGTGAGTACCTTGTAGGACTTGGCTTCGACCCATTTGGTGAAGTAGTCGATGGCTACTAAGATGAACTCGTGACCGTTGCCGCTCGGTGAGCGATTTTCCCGATGACGTCAATTCCCAAGTGGCAAAGGGCCAAGGTGTAGTCATGCAAGAGAGATCGTGGGGCGGTAGATGATTGAGGTTGGAGAACCGTTGGCACTTGTCGCAGCCTTCGGACAAAGTGGATGCACCGCTCCATGGAGATCCAAGAGTAGCCCATCCCGAGAATGATTTGCATCGTGGCTCGCGTTCATGTGGGGACCGCAAGCCCCATTGTGGACTTCGTTCATGAACTTGCTTGCTTCTTCTTGGCCGACGCAGCCGTAGGAGTGGCCCGTGGTAGCGTTTCTTGTATAACATGTCCCCGAGGATGACGAAGTGAGAGGCAAGGCGTTTTAGTGGCCATGATGCTCTTGGTTTTGACCCCTCCCGTGTGTGGGTCTTCCTTGTTCATGAAGGTGGTTTCCCGCTCTTGAGGTATTGGAAAATCTGGTTATACCATGGCTCATTGACGGGCTTAGGTTCTCGTTCGATCTCACAACAAGAGGCGTGAATTTCCTTTCGTCCGACTTTGAAGGGTTTGATTGCTTTTCCTTCGTGGATTTCCACAAGGGAAGCCAAGGTGGCTAAGGCATCCGCAAACCCGTTTCGGCCTCTTGGCAAGTAATGGAAGGTGACCTCTTCGAATTGTGTGATGAGGTCCTCCATGCAGTGCATGGTATTTTTGCAAGCCCGGGTCTATGGTTTTCCACTTGTTGGAGACTTGGTTGATGATCAAGGCCGAGTCCCCATAAACTTCGAGTTTCGGACATTCCTCTCGAGTGCGGCTTGTAGTCCAAGAAATACAGCTTCATATTCGGCGGCATTGTTGGTTACCTCGAAATTGAGCTTTATAGCAATTGGGGTGTGCCTGCCCTTGGGATCCACCAAGAGCATACCGATGCCGCTTTCCCTTTTGTTGGCCGCTCCGTCAAAGAACAGCTTGCCATCGGTTTTCGCCTTCGATTGCGAAGATTCCTTCGTCTCGGAAATTGTGGTTCGGGGCCTCGAGCCTCGTCGGTTGGGAAATCACCCGCTTGTTCACCCACGGCCCGTCCCGATTGACTTTTGGTTTACGTACTTGATGTCAAATTCCGCCAGGAAGAAAGACCATTTGGCGAGCCTCATTGACAGAGATGGTTTGTCGAAGAGGTACTTGATCTGGGTCCATTTTGGAAACCAAGTGTACCGTGTGCGATCGCATGTAGTGCCGTAGTTTCCCGACAACCCATACCGTAGCCGCGCAGGTTTTCTCGAGGGCCGAGTAATTGAGTTCGCTGCCTTGAAACTTTCGACTGACGAAGTAGAGGGCGTTTTCGACCCGTGACTCCTTCTTTTCTTGAAAGAGCATGGCTCCAACTGCGGTGTCGGTCACGCTAGGTATAGCAACAGTGGCTTTTCCTCGTGGGGAGGACAGAGAATCGGAGGACTCACAAGGTATGCTTTTATTTTTTCAAAGGCATCTTGGCATTCTGAGTTCCATTCGATGTCGGCGTTCTTCTTCATCCGCTTGAAGATTGGCTCGCATATAGAGGTCAATTGGTTGACGAAGCGGCTGATATACTGTAGGCGGCCCATGAAGCTTTTCACCTCTGTCCGAGTTTGCGGTGGTCTCATTTCGATGATAGCATTGATCTTTTGAGGATCAACCTCGATGCCTCTCTCGGTGACCATGTATCCCAAAACCTTGCCTCGGCTAACCCCAAATGTGCATTTGGCGTGGTTAAGCCTCATTGAGTGTTTTCTGAGGCGATTGAAGAATTTTCTCAGTCCGTGAGGTGTTGTCCGTCCGATCCCTTGGAGCGAACGATCATGTCATCGACGTACACTTCGATCTCTTTGTGGATCATATCGTGGAAGAGGGCGGTTGCCGCCCGTCGGTAGGTAGCCCCAGCCGTTCTTTAGTCCGAACGGCATTACCGTGTAGCAAGAGGTTCCCAGTGGGGTTGTGAAAGCCGTCTTTTCTGGTCTTCTTCGGCCATCTTGATCCGATTGTAACCGCAAAACCGTCCACGAAGGACTTGACTTCGAAATTGGTCAGTAGTGTCTACCAACATGTCGATGTTGGGTAGTGGAAAATCGTCCTTGGGACTTGCTTTGTTGAGATCTCGGAAGTCCACGCAACAGCGTACTTTTCCATTGGCCTTGGTGACCGTGACGATATTGGAGAGCCACGTGGGGTACTCGATCACCCCGATGAAGCCGACGCGAGCATTTTTTCGATCTCCTCTTGACTTGTAAAGACCATTCCGGCTTGATTCGGCGTAGCTTTTGCTTGATGGGCTTAGCCTCGTGGATTCAAAGGGATCCGTGCTCTACAATGTTAGGATCTAATCCGGCATGTCTCTAAGACCAAGCGAACACATCCACGAACTCTTTGAGCAAAGGCAGCCAATGCGTCTTGCTCGTGCCGGTGAAGAAACTTCCGATTTGCGTCTCTTTTCGCTCTTCGCCAGCTCCCAAATTCACTTTGGTTAAAACCTCCTCGGCACTTGGGCCCGGTTTTTCTCTCGTTTGACAACATGCTTAAAGATGTGCTTAATGTATTGTTCGTTTAATGTGTCTCGCTTCTTTATCAAGTGAATCGTTATTAACCTGTTTGTGTGTTAGTTAATTTATCGCTTGTTAAAGATGCAATGAGAGGATACTCGGAAAGATCGAAGCATTCATTAAGAGCATACGGAATACATTATTGGCAATGAAGTTCGTAATCTTCTCGGCGTGAGGCCATCGATGACTCGAGAGACTCAAATTCAAAGCTAATGGACTCGTGGATGAGTTTCTGACACTAGACTCTAGGACTCGAGGGGTCGACCAAGTTGTTCGATCATGTCCTTTTGGCCGGGCAAAGAGGTCCTGAGAATGTGGCCCAGCTTATTGAGTGGCAATGAGCTTGATAGGAGATGGGGCTTGAAAGGCTTTATGTCACCGTTCCCGATCATTGCTATCACAGAGTTATCGAAACAAAATCGATTAGATCCTAAGCATCTCGATTTCTTCTTTGAAGAGCAGTGGAGCAAAGGTTCGTCCCAAGCATCGTCTCGCGGAGTCTCTTGCTTTTGTCTTGGGCATTACTAGCTCGAATGCACTCGTCCCGCTTGTTGAAGGCAGTGAGTGTTGACAGAGAGTTTTTCGAATTCTTCCGCCAAAGAGGGGGTTTTCTTGAACCAAAATTCATTGTGAATAGTGGTGGTTGTGGATCCCGGCAGGGCGGTGTGTCGAGGAATGCTCTTCGGACAGGATTTGGCTTGAGGCCTCCGAATCTTGCCAGTTCTCGCCGGAGCTTGTCCATGGTTGTCGGCCGCCTTTGTTTGGCGCCGATCGCCTCTCGTTCCTTTTACGGATCTTCTTCCAAGTTGCCGGCCTTCCTTGTGAAGTACTTGGTCATGTCGAAGCCGTAAGGACGAAGATCGGAGATTGCGTGCAAGCCTCTTTTTGTTATCTCGTGGAGCGTTTTCGTGCGGCTCGCTTGTCCTCCGCAATGTGTTCGGGAGTAGGAGAGTATCCTGTGCCGTGCAGGTATTCTCGTTCTTTGATATTGATGATCCGTTGAGTGCCCCGATGGCGTTTTCCCAAACCGAGCCCCGGATGTAGTTCATGTGCTTCATCATTTTCATCGGGGAGGGATCTTGTCCCAAATCAAAGGCGTGTCTATGTGGCACACTTGGGCCTTTGGGCTTTCGATGGTGAACCCCGTTAGCATCATGCCATCATCGTGGGTTTGATTTCTAAGACCGGGACGCCGTTTGTTTCTGGGTCCTTTCGTTGACTATGCTATCTCCGTAGATGATGGTAAGATCTCGTTCCTTGGACGAACTTTACGCACCGATGAAGAGTGGATGCCACCCCATTGATCCGGTGTAGCCAAGGGCGTCCCAAAATGGCAGTGAATGTGATTGGGATGTCGATGACTTGGAAATCTGTCTGGGACCATTTGTTTTCCAAACCACAGGTTCAAGGTGGCTATTCCCAAGACTCGGGCGGGATGTCGAGTCGTATGCCTTGATTGCCTCGAGTCGAGGGTTTTAGATCGCTTGCTTTGATCCCTAGCAAATCCATCATTTTGGCCGGAAGGACGTTCATGGATGATCCCCCATCTACCAACACCCGAGGGAGACGGCGCTCGTCCGCTTGAACCGTTATGTAGAGAGGCTCGTTGTGGTCGCCCCAAATTTTGGAAGATCGAGCTCGTGAAGGTGATGATATTGCCGTAATTGACGTTGCCAATCATCTCGAACCGCTTCATCGTGTGTCACCGTGATGGGAACCATGGTCTCGGGCCAGTGCTTTCTTCCAACTTGAGCTTGTGCGGATAAGATGAAGTGAGTAAGGACCAGAGTGAGATGTTAGCCTCGAGTGCGCTGAAGCCGTGTCAAGACAGATATTCAACCTTCGGGGTCCAAGGTTTCAGCCTTCTTTGGCGTAGTGGCCCCTTTTCACCTCGTGGCTCGTGTATGGCCGGCCTTTTGTCCGTCCGTGGAGGATTCACTGGGATTTGACCGAACGTGTCGAACATTCACCTGACTTATGGCTTTGCTTGTCTCTCCCGTTTCTCGGGAGCGGGAGGAGCCTCGATTGGCGTAAGGCCGCATCGCGCATTTCAATTCGTTCACCGTCATGGCTTTTACCGAAGCATCAATAGTGGCTTTGAGATCTTCCCAAGACAGGGTTGGATTATCTCGGACCTTCGGGCCTTCGGTGGCGGTGCGAAGCTCGTCCCACCGATCATGGAGCAAACATTGCCGTGGCCCCGTGCGTAACTAGGGCCGGGAGATTTGGCTGGAGTAGATGACATAGTAGTCAAACTTTCCCGAGGGTTCTCCAAGGGTTCCGACCGTGGGATCACCAGATTCATACCTCTTTTTCGCTTTTGTTGAGAAGATAGCTTCTTCTTTCGTCGAGGACGGCCCTCGTTCATCGCATCCTCGGAATTCCATTTCCGCACAAGCACCGCAATCGCACGTCCCACCAGATGTGTTCGTTGTTCGGCGGTGGTACCGGGACCTCGTGAGGCCGGATGGGCGTGCTTTCCTCTCGGGAAGGTCTTGTGGTCTTACGTCATAACCGGCATGGCTCGTACGAGGGTAACAAAGGTTGACTTCGGGAGACAATGAGAGACGTTAGAGGCCGTAGGAGCGCCATGGCTCGGGAAGCCCTGTGTAGTTGGGTGGCTAAGGTTCCGAAGTGGTGCATGGCACCTTCGATCCAGCTTGTTGCTCACCTTGACGTTTCTCAATAGCCATGAGGACCTCGCCAAACTTCTTCCAATGTTGGGAAATTTCTTGGGGTAAGGTCCCGTTCTCATCGTTGTTATCCACCGACTTGGCCATGGGAATTGACCTGACCGTCCCGGTGACAGTAGCCGGGAAGGAGGTAGGACCTTGCTGCTTTTGACACCGGGAGACGGGTTCCCGGCACTCTCGACCACTCTCTCGTTAGGCCGGAGGGGTGACGGGCAAGGTTTAGACATGGGAATGGCCTAACGGGATAAAAGGGGGAAAGCTCACGTGGCATGCGGTTTCCGTTTCTTTTATTTTTGATTTTTTTTTTTGTTGTTTTAATTTACTTAAAACATGTTTTCTCGTAATCCTAGGTAGGTTGGAAAAGATTGCTCTTGTTTTTCGCAACTATGCTAGATCCCGGGTCCCGGAGACCATCCGCGCGGCTATAAGCCCCTCGTTTTGCACCCGTATTTCGACATCCCAGCGGATGCTCTGTGCGAGGGTCCTATAGTGCAAGCGGTTTCCACCGGCCTAAAAGAAAAATCGAACCTAAGGACCGAGCCTCGTCATGTTCGTTTTGATGCGTTAGCCATGTGAATAGTGAACCGAGCCGGCCACCGAGTCAAGATCGTGTCAAGAGTTCGGCATGACCTTCTCTTTACTTGCTTGCGCAAGGGATCCGTGACGTTAGGCGTTGGATGGGTCATATCGTCATGGCCGACGTATCAAAGGCGTGATGACATGGTGTCATGCAAGCATGGATGTATATCCGGACGGAACATCGCTTCGGGTGTAGCTTCGAAATCAAGATCAGTCAAGATTTTAGCATGACCTTTCATCGCTTTGCTTGCGCAAGGGATCTTGAGTTCCGAGCCTTGACTCGAAAAATGGCCTAAGCATGGTATATGTATCCAGCCGTATGACACGGACCGGGTAAAACCAACCGAGTCCGGACAGAGTGTGACTCAAGACTCAAACGTGTGGTTGACGCTTGGCTAGGATGGGATGTTTGGAATGATCCCGTGCGCGTCCAAGAGGCCTAGGAAGACCAAACGGATCGCAACCGAGACCACTCCGGTTAAGGGTTGTAGTGTGCGTGTATCCGAGGCAAGAAGGCGCGTAGTGTGCGGTGTAACCGAGGCAAAGAAGCAGTAGTAGAGTGCGCGTGTAACCGAGGCAAAGAAGGCGCGTAGTGTGCGGTCTCTAAAATTCTTTTTCGAGTAAAACAGAGTTTTTGAAGAATTTTAAATGTATGCACGTATGTATATTGATGCATTTTTTTGTATTTTATTTTTTTTTGTAAAATAAAAACGAAGCACGTGCACACACACACAACTGTTAAAGGAAGGGGTAAAATGAAAGTTTGACCCTCATCATCGTTTTAAAAATCTTTTGTTTTGTTTAAAAGTTTTTAAAACAAACTATTCCCCAGCAGAGTCGCCAACTGAAATAGCCCGGATCCGAATAGGCTTCGCAGCCCCGGCATCTGGCAATCTTTCGCGTTGGAGCGGCTTAGTCTCGCCGTTTGTTTTCGCATTTGTAGAGTCGCCACGCCGTTTTTATTAAGCCCAAAACATTGAAAAAGGGCATCAGTTTAAAGATAATTTTAAACTGTTTTTGTGTGATGAGATTTTGAGTTCGGAGGTCAGATGACTCCCCGGGAAGAGAATATTAGAATATTAGAGCTCACCCAAGTAGCCTCGTAAAACGAGTCTTTCGGATACCCCTAATATCCTTTAAATGTTGTGTGTGTGTGTGTGCTTTTAAAAATGCATGCTGTATCGGATGTCTACATTGTATGCTATGTATGGAAATGTATTGAAATAGTAATGGAAGGAAGCCTTACCAATGTTGGTTCGTGTCTGTCTTCCGCTGGGGAATAGTGTTTGAGGTCGGAGTAGCGTTCCGGTGTGGATCGGGATTGCTTTGGGAGGGACCGGTCGTCTGCGGACAGAGTTTCGGCGTGAGTTGAGGTTCGGCGTGCGTGGGGATCATCGGGATCACTCGGGCAGAGTTTCGGCGTGCGTTGTGGTGGCAGGAGTTACTCGGGCAGAGTTTCGGCGTGCGTTGTGGCAGGAGTCACTCGGGCAGTTTCGGCGTGGTTTGGGATCGTCGGCTTGACTCGGAAAGAGCCGGACACCGTGGAAAGACTGTGCAAGGCCTCTGAGTACCACGAGGGGCCTCGAGTACCTCGAGAGTGCCTCTGGCAGCGCGGAGCGTCTCGGAGCGCTCGGGAGGCTTCTGAGCACCACAAGGGAGCTCGGAAGGCCTCGGAAGGATCCGAAAGGGGCCGGGAGTGCCTCGAGAGGACTTAGAGGGGAGCCAGAAGGCTAAGGGAGGAAGAGAGAAGAGGGAGGTGTGTCAAAATGAGGAGGGGGAGCCCTCTATTTATAGTAAAAATTTCGGAGCAAAGAGGTCCGTACGGACCTTCTTGGTTATCCAGAATTTTGGATTTCCTCGATTTGAGGGAATCTGCAATGATGGAGAATATTCTGGAATGATGGTGTTCCCTGAGCAATAAGGTCCGTACGGACCATCTTGCATGCAAAGAGGTCCGTACGGACCAACTCGCAGGAAGTAATCATTTTCCCCTGGATTTGAGGGAATATTGTGGACTTTAAGGGGATTTAGTAATCATTGAAACAAAGAGGTCCGTACGGACCTTAATTGCTTTTCTGATTTCCTGAAAATTCCCAAAAGGTCCTTTTGTCTCTTTTTATCCCAGAAAGGCTCCTCCCTTGGTTTGGTTGGGGGTTTGAGAGGGTTTTGAGAGGGTTTTGAGTGAGAGAGGTCTCCGAGACTGCGTTGATGAGTCTGCGGTGTTTCCCGGGTGCTTGAAAGGGGGTGATCCAGATTGGGGTACTTACACACCCTCATTCCAGTCGAACCAAAAGAGAAGAGGAAAAGAAAAGCTCCCTCACCCAAATTATCACCTCAAGTTGCAAAGAGGAGGTCTTCCAATCGAATCAGGTCAATTAGGTCTAAAGCTACATCAAATACTACCTCTGATCAGGTTGAAGTCTCAGAAAGCTCCTTAGAAATGTCATCACCTCATGTGAGTGACGAGAATTTTGATGCAACAAAGGAGAAGGAACCTTCTGTGGACTCGTTTGAAGCCTGGATGGATGTTGTAGAGTAGGAAATATTGTCTGATTTTCAGAAGAAAAAGGGCAAGGTCAAAATTTTTGTGTGTGCTACCAAGGGTGCTACCAAGAAGAGGATATCATCTGAGGTAACACGTGCCCCTCCTCTGTTTCTACACAATCTTTTCCTAGTGATAATGAATTATCTGGTGATGAGTTTATTCGGAATGAAGAGGATAAAGCTTTTTCAAAACCATTTCTCACTTTGAAATTTTATAAGAAAGAAAACATGGAGTTTTGACTTAACAATTCAAGTAAGAAATTGTTAAAATAAAAGCATATTGATGAGGGCCAGTTAGAAAAGGAAGGGATGGTTCAGTTTTTGAAGGACAAGAATTTTCTTAAGGCAAATAACCATGCCTCAGTTTTTGTTGAAAGTGTTGTGAGAAATTTTTTTGCTAACCTTCATGCTCATTTGGATGATGAAGGATCTGAAAAATTTGGGAAAGTTTTAGTGCGGGGTAAGGTTTATTCATTTACTCCAGCCCTTATTAACAAAGTTCTAGGCTTTCCAAATTTAGATGACGAGAGCATTAGGGTTAATAGGGATGAAATGGTAATGCTTCTCACACACAACAAACTTCAGTCCTGACCTTTAAAGGAAAAACTCCATGCTTCTAGGCTTACCTCTCTGTACTTTATGCTTCACAAGCTTTGCATCTTCAACTGGCTCCCTACTACGAATGAACCTATTGTTACATTGGAGCATGCTAATGTCTTGTACAGATTGGGTAAAAATCTTAGGATTAACTTTGAAAGATTAGTGTTCAAACACTTAGCCTCGTGGGATAGAAAGAAAGAAATGAACATTAGCTTTTTTTCCTATCCTTCTTTGATCTTCAAAGTCTTAGTTTTTCAATCCTTGCCTATTGAAGTCTCTGATGCTTTCACCTCTGAACCTGAGTATTATACCATTGATCCACAACTGAAAAAGGGTAACAGGTATACAAAAGATCTTCCTTGGAAAAATCGATGAAACCGCTCTGTTCTTCCCGGTACTATCTCACGTGATATCCCAAGTGCTTCCCCAGGTGTTGCCCCTAATACTTTTGCAGGAACTGATGCTGCAAGTATTCTGTCCAATATGATAAATCTTCTGGGCAACACTTCTCCATCAATCCCAAAGATGACAGTGCTGAATTTCTTGCACAATCAGTCAAGTGCAATGGGAGAACTTGTTGAGGGATGGGCCAAACTTAAGCAGGCTACTGATACTTTCATTGATGAAATTTCTTCCTAAATAGGGGGAGGATCTGCTGCTACTACAACTTCTGGAGCTGGTGCTACTGCAGGTGCTACCATCAGTGCTGGCCCAAGTGATGGTGGAGGTGATAGGGAAGGAGATCAGGAGGATGATGAAGAAGAAGAGGAGTTTGAAGAAGAAGAAAACTGATACCTGAAGGTTGATGTTGCCACTAATTTGTTGGTGGATTTGGTTTGTGGTGTCCTAAACAATTACTTTTATTTGGTGATGTGGTTCCCTAAACAATTTTCTTTTATTTTGTTTATGTTGGTGGCAAAACACTTTAGATGGTCTGTTTAAAACTTTAATCGTTAGGTTATTTTGCTTGCTTGGATGATATTTTGCTACAATGGTTTATGGTTTTTATTTTAACTTAATTTATTTCGAAAACTTTTTAAAGTTTGAAATAAATTAGTTTATTTTTATAAATCATTGTTTAGATTAGCTCCTTGATTAAGGGGGAGTTAATTTTCATGGAGATGTTATACTGTGTTTCTATGCTCTGTGTATCTGTTATGGACTGACATATTGCAGGTAAGTAGCACATTAGGTTTGAGAAGAAATATCCAACTAAGGGGGAGATTGTTAGTGTAAATTGCAGATGATATCGTAGATGATTTCCCAAATTTCAGATGATATCGCAGATGATTTTCTGTGCTGAAATTTACATAGTTGTACATTTCTTGATTATTAATTTTTGTACTAATGTGCTAATATAATCTGTATAGTCTATGATTTATATCCATATTTCAGGTTGCAATATGATTAAAGAAAGAGCTAGAAACGTGGGGAATTTGGAAGAAAAAGGTTTATGCATAAATGACATTTTATGCATAAAAAATTTACATGAATTACTTTGGCAACAACAATGAAAAACGTGTGAAGACTTGGTCAAGGAGTTGTTGCTGATTTAATAAAGAGTACAACATGAAGAAATCTTGGGAGTACATGGCGTTGAAGCATGAACTTGGAGATTAATCAACACGGTTGCTATTTTGGAGAAAGTGGGCGCTAGAAGTGAGGAACAAACTCAACCACTCTCCCTACTCTCTCTCAACGTCCTATACAGCCCTAAGGCTATTTATTTGAGTAGCCTTCAAGTAATTGAAGACTATAAATATGCTTGGAAGGATGCATTTGAAGACACACCAAGATACGCCAATTTCATACACACCTTCGAAGCTTAAGAGATAGAGTTCTTTGTTTGGTTCTTTCATCCATCCTCTCTTGTAATTTCGCACTTCATTACATTGGTATCAAGTTGTGTGAAGGCTAGGATTGGATTTCATTCTTTATCTCTTGTTCCATAGAGCTCATATTGTTATAGCCATAGGGAACATTTCGGCTTTGTAAATTTATTGTTCATAATGATTATAAAGTCTTGCCTAAGAGGCATCCTCAAGTTATATTTATATAACTTGAGAAAAACAATTTTGGTGTTATTATTACGCTGCAATCTCTTTTACAAAATTGTTTTTGTTTTTGAAGTGTGTGTGCTATCCCAAGTGCTATCGTTGGTGTTGTTATCACCTTGGATATCACTTGTGATTCTGGCCGTGACAATTTCAAGGCAAGACCCCACAACTTCACTCTTACTTTTTCATCTTGTGACTCTTCACATCAAGGGGGTATAAAAGGCAAGACCCCACAACATCACTCTCACGTTTTCATCTCAACCTTTCCTTTCACTACAAGGAAAAGCCAAGTTAGAGACGAAAAATTAGAGACAGACGGAGTCTGTAGCTAATTTGGAACAGATTAGGGACATACCAAAAAATTAGAGACAGATTCAAAACCTGTCTCTAATTTAGAGACGGATTTTCAATCTGTCTCCAATTTAGAGACGAATTTGGAATCTGTCTCCAATTTAGAGACGAATTTGAAATCTGTCTCCAATTTAAAGACGAATTTGGAATTTGTCTCTAATTTAGAGACGGATTTTGTATCTGTCTCTAATTTAGAGATGGATACAAAATCTGTCTTTAAACTTCAGAGTCAGATGTTGAATCTGTCTCTAAATCAGAGACAGATTTTAATCCGGCTCTAATTTAGAGACACATTTTTAATCCGTCTCTAATTTAGCGAGAGATTCAACATCTGTCTCTAAAATTTAGAGACAGATTTTGTATCTGTGTCTAAATTAGAGACGAGTTCAAAATATGTCTCTAATTTAGAGATAGATTCAACATCTGTAGCTAAAATATTTTTTTTATTTTCTATATTTTAGTGTTTATGAATTGAATATTTTCATTTCTTTTAAAAAAAAACTTTTTTTTATATAACTTTTTATAAAAAAATTCACTACTAACCAACATCTCAAATGATTTTCTTAATCCAAAAAAAAAGTATATGCTATTATCCGTCCCTCTTTTTTCTTCTATGTACTTTCATTTATTTAAAAATTCTCTACTTTTTTTATGGTACGAATGAGATTTAGGGTTTAGGGGTTGAAAATTATTAATAAGTATTATTTTTTTTAATATAGATAAATATTTAGACTTTTTTAGTACTGAAGTTTTTTTCAAAAAGTTATATAAAAAAAGTTAAAAATTAACTAAACAAATGATAATATAATAAAGATATGAAGGCAGACAATGTATTTTAGGGTATGGGGTATATACTATAGGGTTTAGGGTACATAGATTAAAAGTAGTGTTTAGGGGTTGGGGTATATTATTAAAAATTCTTTTACATGGTGAAAGGTTTAGGGAATGAATGAGATTTAGGGTTTGGGGGTTGAAAATTATTAATAAGTATTATTTTTTAATTTTTTTTAATAGAGATAAATATTTTAGACTTTTTTAGTACTGAAGTTTTTTTTCAAAAAGTTATATAAAAAGTTAGAAATTAATTAAATAAATGATAGCATAATAAAGATATGAGGGACGGACAATGTCCTTTAGGGTATGGGGTATATACTATAGGGTTTAGGGTACATGGATTAAGAGTGGTGTTTAGTGGTTTGGGTATATTACTAAAAACTCTTTTACACGGTGAAAGGTTTAGGGTATGAATGAGATTTAGGGTTTAGGGGTTGAAAATTATTAATAAGTACTCCCTCTGTCTCAGCCCAATGTAGACTTCTTTCCTTTTTGGTCTGTCCCAGCCTAATGTAGACTGCCCAAAATGGAAGGGAATTTTTACTATTTTTTCCACTCATTCTCTCTTCGGTTCGAGACACCGTATGTCTCACCTCATTGTCATCTTCGGTTCGAGACACCGTATGTCTGACCTCATTGTCATCTTCGGTTCGAGACACCGTATGTCTCACGCCATTGGTATTTTCGGTTAGAAACACCGTATGTCTCACCTCATTGTCATCTTCGGTTTGAGACACCGTATGTCTCACCTCATTGTCATCTTCGGTTCGAGACACCGTATGTCTCACGTCATTGGTATCTTCGGTTCGAGACACCGTATGTCTCACGTCATTGGTATCTTCGGTTCAAGACATCGTATGTCTCACGTCATTGTCATCGCCAGTCGAGACACCGTATGTCTCACGTCATTTTCACTCCGGTCGAGACACCGTATGTCTCACGTCATTTTCACTCCGGTCGAGACACCGTATGTCTCACGTCATTTTCACTCCGGTTTGAGACACCGTATGTCTCATGTCATCGTCATCACTAGTTCGAGACACTGTATGTCTCACCTCATTGTCATCTTCGGTTGGAGACACCGTATGTCTCCCGTCATTGTCATCTCCGGTCGAGACACCGTATGTCTCACCTCATTTTCACTCCGGTCGAGACACCGTATGTCTCACATCATTTTCACTCCGGTCGAGACACCGTATGTCTCACATCATTTTCACTCCGGTTCGAGACACCATATGTCTCATGTCATCGTCATCACTGATTCGAGACACTGTATGTCTCACCTCATTGTCATCTTCGATTGGAGACAGCGTATGTCTCCTGTCATTGTCATCTTCGGTTGGAGACACCGTATGTCTCATGTCATTGTCGCTTCGGTTCGAGACACCTTATGTCTCATGGCATTGTCATCTTCGGTTGGAGACACCGTAGGTCTCACCTCATTATCATTTCGGTTGGAGACACCGTATGTCTCACCTCGCTATCACTTTGGTCCGAGACGCCGTATATCTCACATCATTATCGATTCGGTTTGAGACACCATATGTCTCACTTCTCGGTTCGAGACGCCGTACGCTCTCACCTTTCGAACTACGACCGGCTTGATTCCCTCCTAGGGATACGTAGGAATCCTTTCTCCAAAGGTCTAGCCATCCGATCTTACCAGTCATCGTCCAGCCATCCGCCATATCCTCAACCGCTCATTGGGATTGGGTCTTCTTTTATCGACAACCTCACTTCTTCCATAAGTGACGTTGCCGAGGGGCTCTGTAAGTACGCCAATCCAATTCGCTACCCTTTTAGGTGCATTTTAATATGATGAAATTGTATTAAGGGGCGTTTTGATAAATTCTCGATCTATTTCGAGTCTTCCGGAAACATCTCACAAGTTTCTTGCGAAGGAAGTATTTTTCAGTACTTTGCTCATGCTAAAGGACCTACAAGGAATAAACCAGTTTTGGACCTTTTGGGTATTAACCTGGAATGTTCCAGAGCCAGGTTTTGGCGCCAGAAACGGTTGGTGACACCTTGTGTCACGCGACAACTCGTGCCAAGGAAAATGGTTGCAGGAGGTCGTGCGACACCTTGTGACCATCATCTGCAGCCTATAAATAAGACCCTACCCCTTTCATATTTGGATCCCTTTTCGACTCCCTAACCCATCTACCTTCATACATACTTCGTACCATTGAAGATCCAGGTCTAGGCTCCCAATCTGAGCTCCAAATCCTGTTCCAGCAGCTGTGTTGAAGCTCTCTACACCTAACTTGGTGTAGAGATCGTGGATCTTCAAGGGTAACGAATCCCTCTCTCCATATTTCTCTCATATTTGCCATCCTACGTAATTCATTACCATTTCTATTCCTTGGACTTGATAATTAGGCTCCATCCGCCTCCAATTATCAAGTCCCAACTGCAATCTCTCTGTTTAATCGGCTCGGGTGTCATTATAATCCCATAACACTGCCCAACAATCAAGTACCAGCTGGACTTTAAACAGAAGCACAGTACTAAATACTTGCTTACAATAACCGATGATTCCAAAGTAGGGAACCATATCAATATAGCATATCAAAATGATAGCAAAATGATAACAAGTATCAATCAAAAGTAGCACTAAGGCTAAACCATCCTTGAACCAATTCAATTCAACTTAGGATTCCAAAGTAGGGAACCCTAATCAAGCACATCATAAAGATGTCAAACAAATTCAAAATGTGCAACACATAAGGTCTACACACTTATAATAACCATTCAAGGATGTATCATCAATCATATAAGGATATTAAACAAGTTAGTATCAATGGAATCAATGATTCCAACCTACTTTAACCATCTTCCAATTATCACAATTGGTATGTAAAAACACCCTTTTGTTGTTCATATGTTGTACTTTGATCATAGTATTCAATTGGTTGAAATATAGGTTATCTAATTGAACCTACATTGCTTTGAAAACAATTCAGCAAAACTGGCTAGGGCACGACTCGTGCCCCAGGGCACGACTCGTGACCCTTAAACACCCAGCCGGATACAGTCGTCCACCCCAAGGCACGACCTGTCACGAATGCATGGCACGACTCGTGCCCTGAACAGAATTCAGCACATCAGCTGAAACTTCAGCAAACTCAAATGAAACCTTTACCATTTCATTTTTCCAACTTAAACAACCATACCAAAACTCCAACTTCAATATATATACAACCAAAATAACCTCAACCATTTCCAACTAAACCAAAGCCAAAACCAAACTTTCAATATAACATATACCTATCTTTACCTCAAATCATCCCAAACAAGCCAAAAACCTCATTTACCATTTCAACACACACCAAAACCATTTCCAAGTTAGCCAAAATCATTTTTACCATTTCCCAACTCAAGAAAATGATCCAAAAATCACATTCAACCATTAAACAACAACAACAACAATTATAAGACTACATGAGCATGAAATGGAAGGAAAAATATAATAACTTACTTGAAAATAATTTTAAAAACTTGAAACTTCAATCGGATGGAAATGACCCCCCTCTTCTCCCGAACACAAGGAAACGATCGGATCGCCGAACGAATTTTTCTAAAATTTAGGGAGGATTTTTAAGATGAAATCAAGGGTTTTGGTTTTGGACCAAGGCAATTGAGCTGGGGGAAAATGTTGTGTTAAAATGAAGCTTCTCAATTGATCATACAAAGATAAACATTAAGTAATTTACACCTAAGCTCCTCCAACCAATAAACCTTTCCAACTTTAAATCCTTTAAGTAATACTTCTTACACTTAAGCACCTTAACATTTCTAAAATATTTCATTAAAATTTCCAATATTATCATTTCACTATACACTCCTAATATTTTCAATAAGACATTAAATAATTATATTTGATTTATTAATATATTTAAAATAGCATATAAGTGATTAAAAATGCTAACTAACACATAATTGCTATCAACAAAATGCAAAACATATAATAATATGAAATGCACACCATATTTATCAATTCAAACATATATCAATTATGCCTAAGCCTAGGGTCGTGACAGTCCGTCACAAAACACGGCATATAACAAAAGTCCTTCACAAAACACATCACATTTCAAAAGTCCGTTTCAACAAGACACGTTTTATTTCAAAAGATCCGTCCCAACATGGCACGTTTTATTACAAAACCCATTTTCACACGACACATCTTATCTCAAAAATCCATTTCAAACAAATTTTCCCGACACCCGCAAAGTTCAAATTGCATATAAAAACACCATCATCTCAAAAATCCATTTCAAACAAATTTTCCCGACACCCGCAAAGTTCAAATTGCATATAAAAACACCATCAAGGTACAAGCCATTCAATCATGAAAAAGATCCCATTTCAAATGAGACACTTTATTTTCACAAATCAAAGCTAAAATCCATACTTTTCGACAAAGTTTAGATACCCATGATCCATACACATTCAATTTCAACAATCCGTCATCAATTTCACAACATAAGCATTGTTGGGCCCTGCGTTTTTAATCAATTTATTTATAACTTGCATCAAACAACTTGGTACTAACGAACTTAAGTTATTCCATCACAACTTGAACTTCTGCAGGTTGGAACATAGTTACGTTAACCCTATTTTTCAGGGAACGTGTCAAAGGAGCAAAGACCGATTCAAAGACGTTTCTTCAGCAACAAATCGTTATCACTTCCCTCAAACGGCAAATGGCGGATATATCTCAACAAGATCAGCATTACTCCCGAGATTTTAGGCCTACTTTTTCTCTTTGTAAAATTAGCCGTTAGTTGAGGTATAAAAGGGATCGAACACTATATTTTTGCACATACTTTCACTCTAGCTTAAGTTCCCTTTTGATATGCTCATAGCTCTGTAATCACCGATATACTTAGTAAACTTTCGGTCAAGTCAGGTACCAAAACCTCTCGGGGTTTTATGCCGGCGAACAAGTTGTTCAAGGGCTTTCCCTAGTCAACAAACATCTTGTGTCCATTTCTATTCAACTTGATGATCATTGTACCTAAATTCATATCACTTTAGTCATTTTTCTTCCCTTCGAAATACACTTGTTGAAATTTGACCAAAACAATTTGGCGCCGTCTGGGGGAAACTTTGATTATTCAAGTAGAAATGGCTAATCCATCGTCCGGCAGTCAAGCTGAGAGGAGTCGTCCGCTTCCTGTTTTCGGCACCCAAGGCAATCCTTCTCCAAATGCGGAAGCTGTCAATTTGGAGATATTGTCCAACATGGCGGACATGTTGAGGAAAGTAAGTGATCAGTTGGATGGTCAGGAGCATACGAACGCCATGATATTCAACGCCATTGATAACTTGCGTAAAGGGAACCAAGTTGAAACTCAAGTATCTACTCCATTTTCACCTTTACTTCCTAGATCTTTGTTTGGTACAGGTACAGGACCAAGCCATGTTGGGGATATCCCTATGACTAACACCTTGCCAGCAGAGAGCACGATCGTGGCGTCCATTCCTATCGAGCAACCAAGATTCAGCCTTCCAGCTAGCCAACCTGTGTTGTCATCTTGCTACACCCTCAATGGGGCAAGCAGGGAATTTCTTTAATGCTTTTTATACTACTGCATCTCAGTTTAATAACAATCCTCTTTTCGCAGAGAGTCAACTTGTTAAGGAAATGCAGACTATAAAGGATTTGCTTCGAAGCATACCTGGAGTCAATGTGCCATATCACCAAGTTTCTCTAACTTGCTATAATGAATCTCGTTTTGTTCCAGCAATCGCTAGTGTGGAGATCCCAAAGAAATTCTCGGTCCCTCATATGAAAAAATATGATGGGAGTACTGATCCGGCAGAGCATGTGTTGCTGTATCAGGAATCAATGGATATCATAAGTATCCCCCCTATTTTTAAAGAAGCATGTTTTTGCAGGGGCTTTGGCTCAACTTTGTCAGGACCAGCCTTAAAATGGCTAACAGGGCTTCCTCTAAACTCTATTTCTTCTTATGCTCAACTTGTCAATATGTTTATTAATCAATTTTCGTGCAACAGGGCATTTGACAAGTTGACTAGTGACCTTTATAGAATTGTGCAACAGCCTAACAAAAATCTTAAAGAGTACTTGCACAGGTTTAACAAGGAGGCAGTGACTATACCCAACTTGGATGTGTCCACCGCTACGGAAGCATTCCGTATAGGCTTGAAGAAGAGCTCATTGTTCTATAATGAGTTGGTGATGACCCCTGCAAAACAACTTGAAGAAATCAGAACCAGGGCCTTGCCTTTCATCAGATTAGAGGAAGATAGCTTGGCGAAGGGGAAGTCAACTGGGAGGACTCCTACTCCTCTATTTGAGCCTTCTGACATAAAATCGGATTCTCATCACTATAAGTCCAACAGGGGCAAACCCCCTGTTAAATCTGAATCTTCTAGAATTCATGTTGTAGATGATGATCAAGAGGGAGATGATAATGATTATCCAAAAATTTCTGAATACTGCTTTTCTGTGGACATTGCAGAATCCCGTGCGCCATGGGAAATCTTGGAGATAAAGCAAGGTGGCCCAAGAAGAACGACTACCAACAACTTGGAAGGACAAGTCCAAGTGGTGCGCATTTCATGAGGATTTTGGGCATACCACCGAGAATTGTTTTGCCTTGAGGAAGGAAATTGCTCATTTATTGTCCAAGGGTCTTCTTAAGGATTTGTTGGGCAAGAAGAGGGTCAGAAGTGAGTCTAAGGAGCCTGATTCAGGGGAACAGCCCAGACCTGAGAAAGTCGCACCCCTCCAGCCACCAAGGTAGTAAATGTTATTTCAGGTGGGTCCCATATCTGTGGCACAACTTACTCTGCAGTCAAGCGTCATGCCAAAAGTTCTAAGGAGGATCAATCAGAATTGCCTTCAAGGCGTCGTGACTTCACGGACAGACATTATTTCTTTTGAAGATGAAGATAAGGACAACATGTTGGATCCTCATCATGATGGTCTAGTTGTTCAAGTGCAGATTGCCAATTGTGTGGTCAAGAGAATTCTGATTGATGGCGGGAGCTCAGTCAACATAATCTTCACTCATGCTCTTGAAGATATGGGTATTCCCTTGTCTGAAGTTGTGAAGAATTCATCTGTGCTGGTAGGGTTCAGTGGTGAGGTGAAACAAACAGTCAGAGAAATCAAGTTGCCTATTTATTTGGAGGGTATGCATTCTATGGAGAGGTTCTGTGTGATCGAGTGCTCTTCCTCGTACAATGTCATTTTGGGAAGACCTTGGATCCACAACATGAAGGCCGTACCATCAACTTATCACCAGTGCGTCAAGTTTCCAACACCTTGGGGCATGGCCAAGTTGAAGGGAAATCAGCAAGTCTCTAAAGAATGCTACAAGATCAATATGAAAGCAAGTTCGGTCCCTCGTCAAGCATAGCAATTAAAGAAAAAGGCCCAGGATGTTCTTGAAGCAGTAGAGCATGATACAAAAAGCGTTCCTGTTGATACATCGAATCCTGAGGCCCAAGTGCAAGTTGGGGTAGACCTCCCATCCGAAGTTGAGGAGGAGCTGATTGAGTTCTTGAAAAGTCAGAAATGTTGTTTTGCATGGAAGCATGAAGACATGACCGGAATAAGCAAGGATATCATCACTCACAAGTTGAACATTGACCCAACCGTCCGACCTGTCCACTAGAAAAGAAGAAAGTTTGACCAGGAGCGGAACCAGATCATAAAGGATGAAGTTGAGAGGCTTTTGAAGTCCAAGATGATCAGGGAAGTTCAATATCCAAGGTGGTTAGCTAATGTTGTGGTGGTAGAGAAAAGGAATGGCAAGTGGCGAGTGTGCGTGGACTTCACAGACTTGAACAAAGCCTGTCCGAAAGACCCATTCCCTCTCCCTCATATTGATTCTCTAGTTGATGAGACAGCTGGCCATGATATCTTGACGTTCATGGATGCGTCTTCAGGGTATCAACAAATTCAAATGGAGCCCTCGGACCAAGAAGATACGGCATTCATGACTCCGGAAGGTATATATTGTTATATTTCTATGCCATTTGGTCTTAAAAATGCAGGGGCAACTTATCAGAGGCTTGTGAACAAGATGTTCAAAGATCAACTTGGCAAGACAATGGAAGTCTACATAGACGATATGGTGGTAAAATCCAAGCATATTGAAGATCATGTAGAGCATCTTGCTGAGGCGTTCAACATCTTGAAAGCTTTCAACATGAAGCTCAATCCGGCAAAGTGCAACTTTGGTGTTAGAGCGGGTAAATTCTTGGGATATATGGTTTTCGAGCAGATCAAAGCCATTCTCAACTTGGAATCTCCCAAGAATATCAAAGACGTCCAAAGGTTAACAGGTAGAGTAGCTGCTTTGAATAGATTTATATCTAAATCATCTGATAAATGCAGGTTATTCTATGAAGTATTAAGAAAGAATAAACTCTTTCAATGGACTGACCAACATGAGGCAGCTTTTAAGCAACTTAAAGAATATTTGGTGACGTCACCCCTACTTGCCAAACCAGAGCATGGTGAGCACCTTTATTTATATTTGGCTGTATCTGAAAATGCTGTTAGTGCAGTATTAGTGAAGGAAATCCAAGGTGAACAGCATCCTGTTTACTATGTAAGTAAGTCTCTATTAGACGCTGAAACAAGGTACTCTCATCTTGAAAAATTAATATTAGCCTTAACTACTGCTGCTACAAAACTGCGTCATTATTTCGAAACGCATTCTATAACTGTTAGAACTAATTATCCTATAAGGAATGTGTTGAGAACTCCAGAGATGTCGGGCAGATTGGCCAAGTGGTCGGTCAAGTTGAGCACTTATGATATTTCGTATGAGCCAAGAACAGCCATCAAATCTCAGGCCCTAGCCGATTTCGTGGCCGACTTCAGTCCAAGTTTGCAACCTGAGGTGGAGCTGGAAGTGCAACAACTTGAAGGTAAAACTATTCCTAGATTTTGGACACTATTTACAGATGGAGCTTCAAATTCCAAAGGAATTGGCTTGGGAATAGTCCTAAAATCCCCTCAAGGTGATATCATACCTCAAGCTGTATCTTGTGAATTCAGTGCAACAAATAATGAAGCTGAGTATGAAGCTTTAATCATGGGTTTAACTACAGCTTTAAGTTTAAATATTACACATAGAAATGTATTTGTTGACTCTCAATTGCTGGCTAATCATTTTAATGGCAGTTATGTGGCAAAGCATTCCAAGATGACTCTGTATCTCCAACATGTTAAGGATTTAGCTTCGAAATTCCTATCATTCTCTTTGGAACAGGTCCCTAGAGAGGAAAACACAGAAGCAGACGCCTTGGCCAACTTGGGTTCAACTTGCAAATCAATGTTGCATACTAGTATCCCCATCGTTTATGTTAAGTACCCGGTAATAGACCAAGTTGAAGAAACTCAAGTGGTTACTCAACCTACTGGGGCACAAGATGCTAAACCTTCTTGGACCCAACCTGTAATTGAGTTCCTTCAACTTGGAACTATTCCACCAGATATTAAGAATGTTAGATCTTTTAAGATTCGTACTTTAACTTTCGTTTTGATAGATAATGTGCTGTTCAAGAAGTCTTTTGCAGGACACTATTTGAGATGTGTCGATAATGAGCAAGTCAAACTGGTGCTTAAGGAAATCCATGAAGGAATATGTGGGAATCATTCTGGATGAAAGGCGTTAGCGTCAAAGGCCCTCAAGACAGGATATTATTGGCCAACCATGCGTCAGGATGCCATGAGCTATGTACAGAAATGTGATGCACGCTTGAAAGACACAAAGCAACATCTTGCATCAACCTGCTGAGCCTCTACACCCTATTGCTTCATCCTGGCCTTTCATGCAGTGGGGCATGGATATTGTGGGCAAGTTGCCTAAGGCTCCCGGAGGCAAAGTGTTCATGTTGGCATTAACCGATTATTTCTCAAAATGGATCGAAGCAGAAGCTTATGTACAGGTAAGAGATAAGGAGGTAATCTCATTTCTAAAGAAAAACATAATTAGCAGGTTTGGCGTGCCATCAGAGATTATATGTGACAACGGGTCACAATTCATAAGTAAGAAGACCAGAGATTTTTGTACTCGCTGGGGCATCAAGTTGATCATGTCTACACCAGTCCACCCCCAAGCCAATGGTCAAGCTGAGTCAAGCAACAAGTTGATCATCAACAACTTGAAGAAGCGTCTAGATCAAAAGAAGGGAAAGTGGGCTGAAGAGTTACCACTTGTACTTTGGGCAGATAGGACCACTACAAAAGGAGCCACAGGTAGAACTCCATATTCTTTGGTGTATGGAGCAGAAGCTGTAATTCCAGTCGAGGTGACAATCCCAACAGCAAGGTATGGCTTATTAACTCAAGATGAAAATAATCTCTTGCTAACCCAAGATTTAGATACTATTGATGAGATCAGAGATTTAGCCAAGATAAGGATGGCAGCTTATCAACAAAGAATTGCGAGGTCTTACAACAAAAATGTTAGAGTCAGGAGGTTCCAGGTCAGTGACTCAGTTTTGAGAAAAGTATTTCAAAATACAAGAGAATTGAATGCAGGTAAGTTAGCTCCCAAGTGGGAAGGCCCATATCTCATCGATGCTGAAGCTGGCAAAGGTGCATATTGGTTATCAACCCCAAGTGGAGACAGAATCCCTAGAAGTTGGAACGCCATCCACTTAAAACTTTATTTTATGTAAGTCCAATTATTTACAACTAGACTTCTCAGGTACGATTTATTTTAAGTTGTCAAGTTCATTCATATATTTCAAGTTTTAATTTTTATTGAGAATCCTTACTAACTTAAGCATCGGAGGGGCGTTAACTACGCTAACGCCCAACCCTAACATGAATCTGTTTTGCAAGGTGCAACTTGAGCAAACAAAGTAGTCCCAACATGTTGACACGCCAGTACGGCTGATACTTGTTGGTACCTAAAGTTGGAGTAGGTCTAAGCATGTTAACACGCCGGTACGGCTCCAACATGTTTAGATCTAGGAAGAAGAATTTCAACATGTTGACACGCCAGTACGGCTGATACTTGTTGAAATTCTAGCTGGAGAGGGATAGAACTTGTTGACACGCCAGGACGGCTGATACTTGTTCTATCTCTTCAAACGGATACCTCTATCAAATGTACAATTTACATATGGTTAAAAAATATTCATCTTTTCTTACGAATTAAGGTTCTGACACCTTCGCCTGGGCGCACGATTTCACACTTATTCAAGTTGTGAACTACTGGTTGTAACATTATCATGTTACCTACGGCTTATAACATCTACATGTTATCTAAAGAACAAACAAGTATCTCTTAAAGGCATAAAATACTTTGTTTAAAACCGTTAAATGTTTCCCAAAAGATTTTTGCAACTAAAGGACAAGTTGGGTAAGCCAACCAGTCCCTAAAACCTAAGAAAGCTTGGAGTACTAGACCAACCTAGTACCCCCAAATAAATTGTTTTGGGCTCTTATGAGCCATTACATGCCAAAATAAAACTTGTTTTGGGGACATACCCCCCATTTTCTGTGCATACCAATAAAGGTATGACGAATAAAAACCAAAAGAGAAATTGTTTTTGTTTACCCATCCAAAATACTCAAAAAAGTTTCAAGTTGTTCTTAAACTTCTTGGCCTGCTGCCGCCGGTGTCGTATTGTTCTCCTTCCCGTGTTCATTCTCTTCAACTCGAGCTACCACTATGGTGCTCAAAGCTTTGCTAGCATCATCGACCAGAGCTTCAAGAGCCGAGGAGTTCACCTCTCCCACATCTGCTGGTTCACCAATGAAGTCTTCCAAAGATCTTTTTTCTTCCTCCACATCCCAATCCGGAGCCAACCCATTTTTATACTCTTCCATAAGTTCGATTTTGGCTTCAAACACCGCTTTGGTAGCATTGAACTTGAAGTCCTCTTTTGCAGCGTCAAGTTCCTTTTCGTGGGCTTCATTCTCCTTCACTTTCTCGGCCCTAGCAACTTCCAACTCCTTCTTCGCAGTCTCAATGTTTTTCTTCAACTTGTCTACCTCCCCAGCATTCTTGTCGGCTTGTTTCTTGTATTCCTCAGCTTCATAGTTGTACTTGGCTGCTTTGATCTTCAAAGCATCAAATTGGTCCATGATAGGACACATAATATCCGCAACCTGAGTAAAAGAAATGTTAGCATTCATCAAAATCTTGAGCAAGGTTCAGGTTTCCTCATTTTACCTTGTCAACAAAACATGCTATCGCATCTTTTAACTTCTTCCTTGCTATCACCATATCACAAACCTCGTTCGCATCCGTAGCCTCAGTTTCTGATAGCTTCCTTTTCTTCACTTCCTCCTTCTTCTTGGAAGCATTCAAATCAGAACTAGAGGCCATAGACATTGGAGTTGGAGGTTTACTTTCCTTCTTGGCAATCCTCTTTGCCTTAGCTGCAGCCATCAAGTCAGCAGCACTCACGTTGGATTTAGATCGTGTAGCTGCAATAAAGGGATAAGAAGTTGAGATAAATGGAAGACTTGCGAAGGTACAGAGATTTTGGGGTGTCAAACCTGTAGACATTTCAGGTAAGCTTGGGGGTAGATTTTCTTCAGGTTCAACCTCTGCCTCGCCTTCAACTTCTGCTTCACCTTCAACCCCTTCAACAGGGAATGCCTTAAAGGCCCTGTCAGATGCACCCAATTTGAGAAGCTGGTTTACGTTTTCTGTCGTTCCTTCTTGCCCCGAAAATAAGTCTGACAACTTAGCAACCTCTACAAAGGAAATTTTAGTGGTTAGCTATCAGAGTATTAAGAAGCATTAGTAGAATAAGAAAAATTATTTTCACTACCTTGAAACCTCCATTTGGAAATAACACCCTCCTCGTGACCCAAGGTGTCTCTCCTGGCAAAGAAAAACTTATTCTTCCACCCTCTATCCGCGGGATCATTGTTGGAGATCAAAATAGGCTCACCACTCTTGACCCTAAAACAGAACCTTCCTAGACCAAAACCCCTTAAATCCATAGTGTACGCCAATTCTTCTAAACCAACAGTCAAATCGGCCCTCTCTCCTAATTTAACTAGGGTTTGCAAATATCTCCAACCTTGAGGCATCAGTTGGGCATAGTTGAGTTTGGTATAGGAGAAGAATTTGGTGATCAAGTCGGGGAAAGGAAATTTTAAGCCTATAACGAAGGGATATTCCGGGAAGCATACCCAAGTAGGGGAATAACATTCGGAAGTCAAATCGGGGTGGGTGAAGAAGATAGTTTCGTAGGGCATGGCGTGATTCTTCTTAATAATTTCTAGGTTAGCCTTGGGAATCAAGCATTTTTCGTTATCAGGTTCCTTCAGCAAATTTTGGGTTATGAAACCCTTGGGCAAACCCTCGTCACTCTCAATCACGACAAATTTCTTTCGACCCATTTTTTCAAAAAATGAAACAGCGAATTACAGAAAGAAAATTAAGTTGAAGCGAGAAACTCACCGAAAATTTCTACTTGGTTTTTCCCTCCGACCGTCTTCCTTGGTCCTTCCTCTAGAAACCTCTGTGAAAGCTACGTTTTTGATTTGGTGAAAGGGAGAGTTGGAAAAGGAGTGTATTTATTTGTGGAGAGATTAAAAGTGGTTGGGACTCTAAAACGATCATGCCTTTTTGCTTTGGAAAACTACTTAAACCGTCCCATCACGTCCCTTTTCATTTAAAAACCGCCGTTCCTTTCATCCGTTTTTGGCAAATTTTTTGAATCTTTTTGTCTCTTTACATTCTACATTTTAAAATTCAAAAAGTTTGGGGGCAATTGTTGGGCCCTGCATTTTTAATCAATTTATTTACAACTTGCATCAAACAACTTGGTACTAACGAACTTAAGTTATTCCATCACAACTTGAACTTCTGCAGGTTGGAACATAGTTACGTTAACCCTATTTTTCAGGGAACATGTCAAAGGAGCAAAGACCGGTTCAAAGACGTTTCTTCAGAAACAAATCGTTATCACCTCCCTCAAAAGGCAAATGGCGGATATATCTCAACAAGATCAGCATTACTCCCGAGATTTTAGGCCTACTTTTTCTCTTTGTAAAATTAGCCGTTAGTTGAGGTATAAAAGGGATCGAACACTGTATTTTTGCACACACTTTCACTCTAGCTTAAGTTCCCTTTTGATATGCTCCTAGCTCTGTAATCACCGATATACTTAGTAAACTTTCGGTCAAGGCAGGTACCAAAACCTCCCGGGGTTTTATGCCGGCGAACAAGTTGTTCAAGGGCTTTCCCTAGTCAACAAACATCTTGTGTCCATTTCTATTCAACTTGATGATCATTGTACCTAGATTCATATCACTTTAGTCATTTTTCTTCCCTTCGAAATACACTTATTGAAATTTGACCAAAACAAGCATGGCAAGAACAAAATCACCAAAATGACAAGAACCAAACCCTAGTTCTAGCATGTTATCAATCAAAGCAAGAATTAAAGACACAAATTGATTCTTACCTCAATTTTTACTTTCCCCTTCGAATTGTGCGTATGCACATTCGGGTATAACTCATCCGGATTGATTGTAGAAGGTTTGTAGAGGGAGAAATTTCTTTGCAAATCCAATCTCCTCTCGATGGCTTCTTCGCCCCTTTGGTGACGTGCTCGCCTCAGTCCCTCGGCCATGGTGAAAATCTAGCTAAATGGTAGGGTTTCTTGGGAGAAATTTGGCCCAAAACAATGGTAATTTATCTCTCTTTTTCTATTCGACGACAGAAGCTTGAAATATTTGGGTGAAATGGCGACCTGTTCGGCCTGAGTCTGTTTTAAAAACACCAGATTTACACTCCAGTCCGTGCGGACCTCATTACAAGCCCAGTCAATTGACTTTCTTGCCCCTATAATTTTCACCCTTGGCTGTCCAAAAGCCATTTTCTGCAAATTCATGCACTTTAGTCCCCAAAGTATTTTCGGCCGTCATCGTAAGCCCGAATTTAATTCTCGGCCGTCATCGTAAGCCCGAATTCTTATCATCGGCCGTCATCGTAAGCCCGAATTCCTTTATCGGTCGTCATCTTAAGCCCGAATTCTTTTCATCGACCGTCATCGTAAGCCCGAACTATTTTCTCGGCCATCATCGTAAGCCCGAACACCTTTCTCGACTTTCATCGTAAGCCCAAATTCTTTTCCCCGACAATCATCGTAAGCACGAATTTTTCCCCAGCTAAGCGACAAAGTATTTCCAACCAAGGAATCGCGAACGCCTCCGAGACCATCAAATATCGACACTTACACAAAACAAATCAATCTCACTCAGGCCGAGACACCTTCGAATTGCTCTCAACTTATGTCCAGATGCCTTCGAACAGTCTCACTCAGGCCGAGACCCCTCCGAATTGTTCTCAACTTAGGTCCAGACACCTCTAAATAGTCTCACTCAGGACGAACGCCTCCAAATAGTTCCCCACAGGTCGAGGCCTCTCCAAATTGCCCTCACACTCGAACTACGATTAGGCTTGATTCTCACTCGGGATACGTAGGAATCCTATCAAAGGGTCCAGTCATCCGACCAACACGATCATTTCTCTCTCCCGATAAGCGATCCAGATCGGGATTCTTATTTTTATCGACGACCCCACTTCCTTCACAAGTAACGCCGCCGAGGGGCTTCTGTAAGTACCCTAATCCGGACCGCTCTCCATCTGAGCATGCGGAAAGGACACCGAGGGTACACTTCACCGCGATCCCGAAGTCCCGTGGCTTACGAGGACCAAACAAACTAAGCCAAATCAAGGAAGGACCTTTCAGGCATTCAAAAAATTGAAGGAATTCTGCAGGAATGGCACAAAAGTAAAAAAGGCTGACAGATTAAAGAGTAAGCCGCATAAACCTCTTTGCTGCATGGTTGGTCCGTGCGGACCACTATGTCACACACCACATGACACAAAAGTCAAGACGTCTGATTGATTAAAGTCAGAGCCGTGCGGACCAAATGATTGATTAATGTCTAGTCCGTGCGAACCACTTTGTCCAGGCTCAGACCCTATAAATACTGGCCTCCAGCAGCTTCAATATCATTCACAAACATCACAACAATCCATCCCCTTTCATTCCCTCTCATTCTGATCCATCCCAGTTCATCCCGATCAACTCCTAACACAAAAAAAACCCATTCATCCTCAATCAATCCCCATTGATCCACACTCACTCACAACACCAATGACACCCGACAACGACTCAAAAGCGACCAAAATTTGCGATTTCATCAAGTGTGAAACAAGAGTTAATTAGGGGAGGTTCTGCCTAAGTGAGAGCAGAATTTCTCTCCTCTTTAAAACACTACGAATCAACCACATTCCCCCGAAGGAAGATAGAAAGAAACCAACATTGGTGAGATCTTCTTCTGAACCCCAAATAACTGCTTTAATTTCCAAGTCTTTAAATATTACTGTTTAAAATACATAGTTCATAATGTAGTCTTTACTCACTATATGTAGACTCAAACCATCTAAATGATCCTAAAAGATCTTCTAGGCACAATGTGCACAAGAATGGAGGTCTGACGGGGATAGTGGTTTGTTCCTGTTCCGTGCATTGTCCTTTCATTATTTATATTCAAATATATTTATTTCTTAAAATACACACACACACACACACACAGTTTTCAAACAAGGGTTTAGAAAGACTCATGTATATGAGGCATTTTGGGTGAACACTAAAAAATCTCTTCCCGAGGCGTAACCTGACCTCTGAACTCAAAAATCTCATCACACAATAAAATGTCTTTTTTCAATGTTTTTGGCACAACTAAAAATGGCGTGGAGACTCTCTCTTTTCAAAGAAATTCATCCGTCCAATCTTTGAAACAAAGCCTCCGCCTCCCCCAGGGGGAGGGCCCCGTGCCAAGCTTTAAAGAGTTTACTTTCTTTTCTTTTTTATTTGTGGTGTCGTGGTTTGCGACTTGCAGTCTACGTGCAGTTTTAAACAAATTTTTCTTTCTAGTTTTTCATTCCCGTTAACATTGGTTTGTTTGTGATATCATTTTTGCTTTATATAATATTTCCTTTTGTGTTATTTATTTCTTTGGCAAATTTTGTTTCATCAGCTGCTAAAAATGTTAACGAATCTATTCAACCTTAGTGGGGGTGTATACCCCTTATTACCCATTCGAAAAATTAAGACTTGTATTTAGGCAACCTTGCTAGAAAATGTATAATTATATACTTAACCATTTTTCTTGAATCATTTATCTCAATATGAGAGTTGATTGAGTGAGTGACATTTCGCCAACTTTACCCTTTTGAAAGGGTGATTTCACCTATTTTTCCATTAAAAATGTAGCATCTCGCCAACTTTTCCATTTTTGTTTCATCTCGCTCTAAGATGTTATTTTAAGATTAACCAAGTTTTTTCATTTTTATTTCCGTTTTCGCTTCCGTTCATCTCGCGTGGAGATATTACTTGAGATTTACCCAAGTTTTTCCATTTTCGTTTCCGTATGATGGCATTCCGCCTCAATACATGATCCCTTGAAACCAGGTTTTGAATTTTCTCCACGAGATTGTCGTTTGAATAGTAACTCGCCATTCATTTTTCTTAGGACCTACCCGATCTCATCATGTTGTCTTCTCAAGCGAAAAGCTCAACATATGAAATGCTATTGAAAGCATCCCATCATAAGCTTGATTACCTGATACCTTGAAATAAGGGTTTTCATTCTTTTCGAACGAGTTGCGTTTTGAATTGCATTTCGCCATGAATTTTGATAAGGCCCTAACAGAGCTCATCATGATAGTTTGCTTAACTCGCGTTCTATTAATGAAGGCAGTTAGCGATTTTGCGGGTTCCTAATTTTGACAACAGGCTTCTATTTATTTATTTATTTTTTGAGTTGCCTTTTGAATAGCAACTCGGCATGAACAATATTTCGGCCTTGCCTCAGAGAGGCTCATGTACTTATACCCTTTTGATAATTCGCTAAAAAAGGCGATTTATCATAGGCAGGTTACCTGGTACCTTGAAACCACGCTTTTGTTTTCTTACGAGTTGCCATTTTAATGGCAACTCGCCATGAAGTGGACTTAGGACCTACCAATGTTCATCATGTTATCCCATTCCGTGTAATCTCGCGTGGATATTTTACTTGAGATTTCCTCAAGTTTTTCCAAATCCATTGATCTCGCGTGGAGACTTTACTTGGGGATGACCAAGTTTTTCCAAATCCGTTTATCATGCCTTTATTGACATTTCATTTCGTTTTCGTTGTGATCGCCTTGGTAAGCCGCTATTTACGGCGTCTTACCTTGAGCGAGGTACCTGATATCTTGAAGCCTGGGTTTCATTTCCAACGAGTTGCGGTTTAAATGGCAACTCGCCTTGAAGTTTCCTTTGGGTTTTTCCCATGTTCTTCATGTTCTTTTTCAAATATTTAGTTTTCACCTTTATTACATATTCTAATTTATTTGAGAGAAGAGAAATAAACAAAGTCAAACATTTTTCATTAAATGGTGGAAACCTAAATAGACAACTTTCTCCTTAAATTTCCCTATTTATAATAAAGCTTTAAATGGTTCACATTACATAGGCTCCTTAGCTTTGTTCCATTTGACCTCTTCAGCATATAGGTCCCTTCTCTGATTTTTCTAGAGATTTTGAGAGGTCCTTCCCAGTTCGGATTGAGCTTGCTGTATCCCTCTTTGCTTCCAGTCACTTTGGTCTTTCTTAATATCCAATCACCCAAGTTGAAGGAGCGCGAATTCACCTTATTGTCATGTTAAGCCTTCATTTTCTGCTTATAGTTTACCATTGGCTTCCATCCTCAATTCATCACTCAATCCAAGTCTCCCCGCCTCCTTTCTTCATTTTCCTTTTCACTGTAACAAGTGACTCTATGGGATGGGAGTTCCATTTTAACTGAAGTCATGGCTTTCGACCGATAGGTAAGAGCGAATGGAGTTTCTCCAGTTGGTCCCTTAATCGTTATTCCACATACCACAAAGCAGTTTGGAGCTCATCTGCCCATTTTCCCGCCTTTCCATCCAAGATCCTCTTCAGAGCATTTAACACTTTCTTATTAGCAACCTCTGCTTGTCCATTTCCCTTGGGCCATGCTACTGACGACATCCAGTGTTTCACATTGAACCTCTCACATTCAACTGTAAATTTCTTTGAGAACCGGGACCCATGGTCAGATATGATCATGCACAGCAAACCAAATCGGCACCAAACATAGTCATGGACGAACTTAATGATGTTATCCTCAGAGATGGTTGACAAAACCTTAGCCTCTATCCACTTGGTGAAGTAATCCACCGTCACCACCATATATTGGCATCCACCTCGCCCCTTGGCAAAAGGTCCTATGAGGTCAATCCCTACATGTCAAAGGGACAAGCTGCTACTACTTTTGTTTGTAAGGTTGATCTGAAATCGCCATAACCCTTGATCGATCTGATGGGTTGAGAGAGAAACCAATCCAACTCATGCGAAGTCAAAGTACTAGCTAAAGATTTACATCTAGTGGCATCATCATGAGTGAGGAGCGACATGGTTACCTCAAAATTAGTGATATGATTCCTGGCTCTGATGCTTCCCGATTATTCAGGCAAATCTGGTTTCCTGAACGCGGGGTCAGACTCTGACTCCCTTATCTTCTGAGCAAAATGATACAAGTAGGAGTCTCTCTCTTAAACATCTTCTTCCGTCGATCTCTTCAAATATGCTATTTGCCTTGCTATCTCCGCTTTCTAGTCAGTTTCCTCATTTCACTCTTCCTTCTTGTAAAACTGCGATTGGCTGGGGCCTCGATCTCTGCGACTTGCCCGGAGTGTATACTTGGACCCAGAACCCAGCTCCGAATTTGTATATTGGTAATAATAGGAATCATCTTCCTCCCCTGGTACATAATGGACTCGCCTTCTCTTTCTTCGCTCCTCCTTCTCCCAATCATGTTGAGACTTTGACCTTTCTTTGTGCTCACTTTCTCTCTCTTTCATTTTCTCAGTTCGTCTATCGTGGCTTCCTTCTTCTTTGCGGTCTGCCTTTCTTATAGGTGGAGATTGAGCTTTCTGCCCTTTTGATTATCCTTGAGTCACCTCTTTCACTTCGCTCCGCCTTACCTCCTCTACTGGGCTCCGACCCCTTCAATGGTGTTAAAAGCATGTCACCAACTATCTCTTTGGGAAGCAGTAAAAGAGCTTCCCCCATCTCTTCCAACTTGCGATTGTTCTTCAAGACCAGTAGCAACAACTCATTCTGCTGCTTAATGTAGATTGCTTCTTGGGTCCTAGCCGCTTTCTGCTGAACGATTTAGAATTTGGACTTTTCAAAGATGAAAGGCTTTGGTGGAGATAAACTCGTTCCTTTTGACTATTTAAGTTGACTCTTTCATGTATACATTGATTTTGTCTACCTCTAGCTCTATTTTTAAGATGTCTCTGATAAAAATGTTGTGGTGCTTGTGTATAACAACATTTTTTTTTTAAAGGAAAATGATGAAGCATTAATTGGATTTCAAAAAAAAAAAAAAAAAAAAAAAAAAGAAGACAATACTGGGCCCTTGCCATCTCAAAAGGAACTTCTGAAATTGGGCCCAATATATTTGCGCTGCCATTGTCACTCCCAAAATCTCCATAGCCAAGCAGAATCAGATTCACCTTTCTTCAACCACTTCTTACGCTTACAATCACACCGAAAAATCAATTTCTTTTGATTCAGTTTGTGTGTGTGACCGAGAGGAAGAGAGATGGCGGAAAAGCCACAACCGGTACAAGTATTGTACTGTCAAGTATGCTCCTTACCGGCGGAATACTGTGAATTCGGCCCCGATTTTGGTAAATGCAAGCCCTGGTTAATCGATAATGCTCCTGAACTCTATCCTGACCTTGTTAAAGGTAATCAATTTTGATTTTTGATCCCCTGTTGATATTCTCAAAACCCTAATATTTTTTTCTCATATTGTGGTGAAACGTTGTTCAATGAATGAATGGATTCGATAATTGTGTTTGGATTGTGTAGAGGTGAATGATAGAGAAGCTGACGGCGTTTCTCAACAGCTTCAGTCGGTTGGAATTTCTTCCAGTGGTAGTGGTGCTGCTCCTTCTGGTAGTTACTTTGGCATTTGATTCGAATGGAATTACACCCTTTGAATGTTTATTGAATTGTAGAAATTATTCCCCTTGATTCAAAGTCCTGGTTGAGAATTTAGAAAAAATGAAAATAGAGATTACTACTTTGTTCAGACATGAATGCATCCTTTTCTGATGAATTTCGCTAAATTCACCTCTGCCACTTATCATATCCTAGTGTGCACTTACAATGTCATAATATGCACAACCAGGAGATTTTTCGTGCATAAACACTTCTAAATTTGCTAAAAAGGAGAATTTTTTAGTTTCTGTGGAAAAAAAAAATATTACACCTTCTTGGGATGAAGGGAGTAATGTTTTTTTAGTAATGTTTTTTTTATTTGGGTCCAACTTGTTTATTTTATGTGTATGAGATCCAGCGGCAATGTGTACAGGAACATTAAGCTTAATTACCAACATGACAATCGTTGTAATTGGAGCATTTTATATGGAATATATTTATAAATTTGTCTAATTTCTCGGCCCTGCCTAGGCCCCACTTAGGCCCCTAGGCGCTTAGGCCCGACTCCACCGCCTAGCATCCGCCTAGCGCTTTTTAGAACCTTGTTGTTAGTAAGTTTCATTTAATCAATTTGCTTGCTGGGTTATGCACTTTTGCTAACTTCCGAAATAACAAAAACATAAAAAGTAGATGGTTTGAAGCTTTGCTTATTTTCGTTTACTCAAAATGGTGACGATGCGAATTCCTTGTTCTAACTGTCTATATGATGTACTTATCTTACATCTTATGGAATCACCTTCTAGTCTTGTATTAGCTTTAACCAGTACACTTTTTATGAGAACTCAAATATCAGAATTTGTTCTTGGTAAAGTTTCTGATGTTTGTCATTATTTTTTATTTTGCTTCTGGAGAAAGATACATAAGTTTATGTAGTACTTATTTTGTTTCTGTTGGTTTCAGGTGAATCAACATCGTCCAAGCCAGAAGTGAAGCGTCTTCCTGGAGGAAAAGTAAAGAAGAAAGTAAGAGGCTACATGTTTCTTGATTTAATTAGTTATGTGCACCCCTTAACCCGTTTCATGATACTGTTATAGTTCTTCATGTCTGCACAAACATGGTTGGGAAATGTAGTTGGCTAATGGGATATTCAACTGATGTCAGCTTGTTGTTTCTAGTCAAGCTGCAAGCTTTTTTGCTAGTTTTTCAAATTTTGATGGAACTTGTAAGGCACTGATATATAATCATTGAGAGTGCTGTAAATGAATTTAGTATCTCGTTGTAAGGTCTAGCAGGGCTAGATAGACGATTATCATTTGATTTATTTGTTTTCTCTCAGAAGAGGATAATTGACAGAAGATAGGGATTAATGGCGGTGGAGGAAGTAAGATAGCCAGATAGCCCAATATGAAGCTACACTTAGTAAACGGGAAAGAAAACCTCAACTTTTTTTAAAAGGAAATGTGATTATGCATAAGAAAAATAACTCTCTGAAACAGACTAATTTGGATCAGAGTTGCATACATTACTACTTTGTGCTTATTTTCTTGCTAACCTGCTATTCATCATACAGTTATTTCTTAGGTATCAACTCTTTTCCTCTCCATGTTATATCTTTAGTTTGTGGTTATGTATTGACATGCATGGACTGGTGAATTGTTAATAACCCATTACAGTTGATACTCTAATTCTATATCTCCCGCCATCCTAATATGAGTGTCTTATCTTCTTCTGAAGTCACCAGACACACCCTCGTCAAGTATCATGTGTTTATTTGCACTTGCAATGATGTAAATGTGAGCATTATGTGTATGTACTTAAAAAAGTGCATAGTAGTGGACACTCATCTTTGGACGGAGGGTGTATATTTGTTTGATTTATATTTTATTTTGAGAAAACAGTTTTGAGATTTTCGAAGTAAAATGTGTTTCATAATATGTAGTTTTCTATTTGAAATGGAAGGTTTTGTGAAATTTCTTCCCTCATTTACCTTTCACTCTTTGTATATTTTGTTACAAAATGATTCTGTTTTAAACAATAGGTGAGCCATTGTAGCCTTGTTGACTAATTATTGGTCCCTCGTGCTATAGTAGATATTAAGCATGACAAAAATAGTTGTGCCCTTCAATAAGAGCTTAAGCTTTTGTCTGTTCCGTATCTTAGCAGTATACTAACTCTGGTTTTTGGCAAGGTTCTGTTCAAGCCATCCCACTTACATTTCTTTCCTGTAGTATTGTGATGCCAAGATGGCATGTTTGCTATGTGATGCCCTCTACCCTCTAGGCAGGGGCGGTTCCACTCACAGGCCAGGGTGGGCCATCGTCCACACTCAATTTTTCAAAAAAAAAAAAAAAAAAAAAAAAAAAACCGAGAATACTTAGTTAAGTAACTTTAGCTGTGCAAATTTAGAAGAATTGTACATTAACCTGGTGGCTGGTGGTAAAGTCATAGCTTAGTTGTTAGAGGTTCAGTGTTCAACTCACGTACAGCTCTCTTCTTTTTGTTACAAAGTAATCATTTTTTTTTTCCTTCTCAATTTTAAACATTGTACCCTTTACTAGAAACTATCATTCAGAATATGATCAATTCTTAATTTTATACTTTCTTCCTTCTTACCAAAATGAATGTCTTATACTTCCTTTGTACCAAAATAAATGTCCATTTTAAATTAAGTATCATTTAGAAAAGGTTGATTTTTGGTAGTAAAAATTCATAAACATTCTTGATATTCACTTTCAAACTTTTAGTTTTGCAAATATATAGTGAACTATGGAAAAAAAATCCGTAAAAATTAATTTACGGACAGTTTTTTGAAGAAAGTTTCAAAAAGTCAATTCATATTGGGACAAAAATGGTCGTTCAATTTCGAATTTGGGACAGAGGAGTACAACTTTCAAATAATTGTTACATTGATAAATGAATATAGAGAAATTGAAAGAGTTTCAAATAATTGTTAGTTTGATAAATCATTAAAAAAACGTGATTTTTCATGAAAGATACATAATATTATAAAATTTAGTTTATCTTTTCTTTTATTCATTTTGAATATTATACGTGGCATTTTTTTTTTGTTTTGTTTAAATGATGTCATCAACAAGACAATTTTTTAAGCCCTCACTAGAAAAAATTCCTGGATCCGCCACTGCCTCTAGGCTGACTCTTTTGTTTATATCTCCACTTATGAATGGATTTTAGCCCGTAGATGAGGGGAAGTCTTATGCTTGATATATATTCGGGTCCTTCTCAATAGTCAAGGTTTTATATAAGGTGGTAGCTTAACAATACCAAATGATCATCTGTATTTGCGTTGACAGTTTCTTAAAATTGATCCGATTGAACGAGTAAGAAGGTGGACCCTGGAGAGAAAGAAAAGGATTGTATTTATACATTATATCACGTAGGATTTAAAAAAAGGGAAGAAGAAACAAGCGACCTATAAATGATTTTAAATATTACTCGCTGCTTGAATATCTTTGTAGGAGAGGCAAGAAGTTATTATTGAAAAGGTGACACGTAACAAGCGTAAAAGTATCACCACTATAAAAGGGTTGGAGCTATTTGGTAAGTGCAGCTTTAATACTATTGCACTTGCCTTTTATTGTTCATAAATGTGATGGGACAGTTTCTTATGTCTTAAGAATTTCACCTGTGAAAATTTGGTTCAGGGATCAAGCTCAGCGATGCTTCCAAAAAGTTGGGAAAGAAGTTTGCTACTGGAGCATCCGTTGTTAAGGTAACAATCTTTCATGTTCTAACAAGAACCCCATAGCTAATGTTTTTCTTGCATTCTAATATTGGAATGGAATGCTTTAGGGGCCAACTGAGAAGGACCAGATTGACGTTCAAGGGGACATCAGTTTTGATATTGTGGACTTCATCACGGAGACCTGGCCTGATGTAAGTTACTTAAACCTCCCAGTCTACTTCCGTCATGTTGACTAATGGATATCATTGTGCTCACAGTTTAATGTTATAAACGGGCCTAGCTGTTAAATAATACTCCCTCCGTCCCGCCCCAAATGTCTTAACTTTCCATTTTGGGCGTCCCATTTAAAATGTCTCAACCCAAAAAAGGAAAGTTTTTACTACTTTTTTATTTGTGGGACCCACTTGTCATACTCACAATAAATATCCACTAACTATTCCCTACCCCACTTTCTCTTTCCTACATCACTATTCATACTCACAACATTTAAACTTATTCTCTTTCCTATATCACTTTCCTTAATTCCCCCGCCGAACCCATTTTGAGACATTTGGGGTGGGACGGAGTAGTAATCAACTAGAAATGTTTGAGCTTGATGCCAATTTTCAAGCCCATCTTTAAAATAGCAAAGCATTACCCAGATGATTAGGCAGTTAGGGTTGGGATTAATTTCACTGCCCACTCCTGATATTTGGATAAGTATCACTGCCCTCCCCCCCCCCTCGGTTTGGTTTCGTCATACTGCCCCCTCTTTTTTTCTTTTGGGTTGGGGTGGTTTTCTTTTGTGGAGTGTGTGTGCTAGTTGTTAAAGTCCATTTATGCTGCATCTATTGGTGACATGCCTTTGGGCCGGAAAAGTAGAAAATCCTCTGTGTGTGTGTGTGTGCGCACGCGCAGTGTTGTGTATGAATGCAGAACCTAATTACCTTTTGCTTTGTTATTGTAGGTGCCTGAATCTGCTATATATTTAATTGAGGACGGAAAGAAGGTTCCAGCAGCTTGAATTTAAAATGTGAGATGAGAGACATCTAAGCGGAAGTGTGAACATGTATAAGAAGACTGATGAGCTAATGCTGTATTACAGAATGCTCAACATCGTTTGTTTGTCCCGGCTTGAAACCCATAATGTTTAGAGAATATTTCCAATGGTCAACATGGAACATTCTCCTTTCTTTCGCTAAGCTTTTGCAGTGCAGCATTTCTTATACTTCAATCTTTTACGTGTGTAGGATTCTTTAAACACTGATGATCGCGTGAATGTTTGTTATGTTACGTGTCAAGTGATCTATTCCTTGTGTAGTCAGCAAATCTGCAGATTACTTGGTTCAGATTCAGGAACTTGAGAAAATTCTAACCCCTTCATGAACATTATGGTGCTCCATTGGTCAACTCTTGCTCCTTAATTGTTTGGCCAGACAATCTGTTTAGGGCTTCTAAGTTTTTTTTTTTTTTTTTTTTTTTTTCAAGAATCTCTGGATGGAGAATACAATGGTACAAGCTATAACAAGTCAGTAGGAGAGGGTCCTATTGCTGTTTCATGGTTTTCAAATTTCACAAAATTTGAGTCATTTCATAAGAAATTATTGCACCTTTACTTTATCAACAATGGACATGTATAATACTTTATTTAATTCATCCTACGAACAAGTCTAAAAATATACTCCCTCCTTTTCAAAATCTGTTTAGGGCTTCTAAGATTTTTTTTTTTTTACAAGAATCTCTGGATGGAGAATACAATGGTACAAGCTAAAACAAGTCAGTAGGAGAGGATCCTATTGCTATTTCATTTTTTTCATTTTGTTTTCAGTTACTATGAATGAATTTTGAGCAATAATTTTAATTTGATTTAATAATACAAATAAAAATTCAAAACTTGTTATTGATACATCATCAATAATACTATCAGTATCATGTTTTAGATTTTTATTAAGATAATTAAATTAATCTAAAAAATTTGCTCAAAGTTTATACGTAATAATATCATTCTGAGACCGAGAGAGTAAAAAAAAAAAGGACAAAAAGGAAAATATATTCAAGGGTAAAAGTGTAAATTAGTGAAGTTCATAGGATATGAAGAATATCCTTGCCGTAGTTCACCTTGATGCTCCCAAAGAGAAGGCCATATAGAGCTGGCCCCTGTTGGATCTCCTTCCCCACTATCAATTCAGCAAACGCATATCCAAAATTACCACACAAACTTGTTTTCAAAAGAATCCCTTTTCAATTTCGCTTTCTGATTCCATCCTACTTCACTCAGGTAACATCTTCTTTGCTTTGTTTTTGCTCTGAACAATCCAATCTTATAGCTCTTCATTAGTTTTTCCCACATTAGCAGATGCTTTTGGGGTTAGAAAAATTGAACTGGGTATTTGAGTGATTAGTGTTTTCACTTGGGATTTATGTTTTCTTGTTCGGAAACGCACTTGCATCTCAGGTGACTGAAGAAATGTCTCCAAGACATAATTTTGTTTTTTAATGTTCGATCTTTGAGTTCTGTGTTTTACAGTTTGCATAGGTTTTTTATCATCATGTTGAGAGAGTGATTGACATATTTGGAAAGTTCGATGAAATTCGTTTTATACTGTTTTGAAAGTTGCGATCTTTCTTTGAAATGTAGATGTCTAGCCTAAGTTTACGGTGTAGTGATTTGGTCATGTCTGCAGACTACAATTAAGCAGTAATGTAGTCAATACTAAACTTTTCGGTGTTAATGTATATAGATAGGGAGAGTGACCGGAAAGTTCTAAAAAAGTATCATAATGCCCGAGAAGTTCCTTCACCATGTTGTATTATAGATGCAGTATTATATTCACATATGAGTGAATATAATAATATTGCATGCAATATTATATATTACTGCATAAGAACTTTCAGGTCATTTCGATTTAATGAGGAACTTGAGGGGAAGTGATTTGTTCCAAAAGGAACTTCCGGGTCAAATTCCCATATAGATATTGTGTTTGAGATTTTGTATCCGTACAAAGTATAGTAAGATGTTTGTAAGTAGTGTTAGTTGCCGTGGTCAAATCTGTGTGTTCTTATTAGGTATGTTTGGAAATTGAAAATCTGGAGGAGTTCAGTTAGTTCAGTTAATTTTGCTTGTTAATGTTTTCTGTGTCATTCTTTTGATGTTCTTTATACCATTGCATTACTTCAATCCATGCTTTATTGTTTACTATTTGAGGTCTGCATCCTTGCCAAGATTTGTGATCCTCGAGCCTTCCTTTTTCTTGATTGCATGAATTTATTCATTTGTCTCTTCTTTCAAAGATTCAGCTCGCACCAAATGTGAACTCCTCCCCCCTTCTCTTTCTTTTTGCAAATTTACTTTAGTCGACTTAAGTTCAATTAGCTTCTGCTTGGTTGTGATGTTTGGTTCTTTTTGGTTGCCTTGCACGCTCCTTACATTTTATTCAATACGCACCATTTGTCATTTCTCTCTTGCGTGCATAGATGGTAAATGTCTTAATTCCCCACGTTTCATAGTTTGACTCAAGAGTCCAGAAGCATTTGGATTCAACTGACATCCTGGATTTTCTTCTTAGGGACTGGTGCACAGGAATTGGTGAAAAACAGTAGGCGTGAGTATGGCACATTTGCTTTTTACCTCTTGTTCTTTGAATATCTCCTCCCATCCCAAACATGATCTTCATTCATCAAACCAAATCTCAGGCTTGTTTTCTACTTCTTTTACTTCACTACCTTTTAATGTACCATTCAAAAATCTTGTCTTCAAAGTAAACAAGTCAAAAAAACTCTTTACTATCAATGCGACAACTCTCAAAGAATCTGAAACCAAGCCGGGCACTGACTCAGGCAGAGCATCCAAGCCGACACGGGTAATGGTAATCGGTGGGGATGGTTATTGTGGTTGGGCTACTTCCTTCACCTATCCAACAAAAACTACGAAGTTGCCATTGTAGACAACCTTGTTCGTCGCCACTTTGACCACCAACTTGGTCTAGAATCTCTTACACCCATCTCATCCATCCATAATCGAATTAGACGGTGGAGATCTTTGACCGGTAAAACCATTGAACTCCACATTGGTGATGTTTGCGACTTTGAATTCCTATCAGAAGCCTTCGATTCATTTAAACCTGATGCTGTTGTCCACTTCGGAGAACAGAGGTCTGCTCCTTACTCCATGATTGATAGGTCAAGAGCTGTGTACACCCAACAGAACAATGTTCTTGGAACACTCAATGTCTTGTTTGCTATTAAAGAATTTAGAGAGGATTGCCATCTTGTGAAACTTGGGACCATGGGAGAATATGGAACCCCAAACATAGATATTGAAGAGGGTTATATAACAATCACACATAACGGGAGAACTGATACATTACCTTATCCCAAGCAAGCCAGCTCATTTTACCATTTGAGCAAGGTCCATGACTCGAACAATATAGCATTTAGTTGCAAAGCTTGGGGAATACGAGCCACAGACTTGAACCAGGGTGTGGTCTATGGGGTGAGAACAGATGAAACCGATATGCATGAAGAGCTTTACAACAGGTTAGACTATGATGGTGTGTTTGGAACGGCCTTGAATAGGTTTTGTGTTCAAGCAGCAGTTGGTCATCCACTTACCGTCTATGGTAAAGGCGGCCAGGTCAGATCTCTTTCCTTGAAGAAATAATCTTTTCATTTTTTCTTGGGTCAATTGCAATTGGTTATCTTATTTGCTAACATTGTATTTTTTGCAACCTGATTCCCAAATATATCATTTTATCGCAGAATGGTTTAATAACTGGCGGAGCGTTATTTTTTTTCTAATGAAAGTCGGTGAAAAATTTAACGATTTTCTTTGAAAATTATAATGTCCATCCATGTAGTTCAACTAATTCACTTTTCTACTAGTATTCATTATCATCACCCCACCATTACTGCACCACCACCACCAGTCACCACCATCACTAGTCTTGGGTGTATTTAGAAGTAAGATTTTTTAATGAGGTAAAATGGAAAAATAATGAATGTAGTTAGGACAACATAGTCTTTCTTAAGGTAGGTGATCATGTTGATTGATAAAACAGCGGAAAATGTGAATTGATTGCATTGCAGATGTGTACATTACAATTTCCAAAGAAACTCGCCAAGTTTTCCATCAACTTTTGTTAAAAAATATTAAAACTCTGTCCCTTTTTACACGTGATTTTCAACAAAATGTAAAAGTTGGGAATCGGGTTGTACAAAAGGCAATATTAATATTGGGAACACATTCACAAATGTGTATAAAAGTAAGGTAATAGAATTGCAATTGATCCTTTTTTCTTATCCATTTTCTGACACTCTTGTATTTGCAAAATATAGACAAGAGGATACCTCGACATAAGAGACACAGTCCAATGCGTAGAACTTGCAATAGCAAATCCAGCTCAGCTTGGAGAATTCCGAGTATTTAACCAATTCACCGAGCAGTTTTCTGTTAACGAACTTGCTTCACTCGTTACAAATGCAGGGAAGAAACTTGGGATTGATGTGAAAACCATATCTGTACCCAACCCAAGGGTAGAAGCGGAAGAACATTATTACAATGCCAAGCACACGAAACTGATTGAGTTGGGCCTTAAACCACACCTTCTTTCAGACTCTCTTCTTGACTCGCTACTCAACTTTACTATACAGTTCAAAGATCGGGTGGATACGAAGCAGATCATGCCTAGTGTTTCTTGGAGGAAAATTGGTGTGAAGCCAAAGACTGTTGCTGCCTAGTGTTTCTTGAAGAAAAATTGAAGTGTTTGTTGTCATTAGAATTAGAAATCCTCCTATGTTGTGGAAGACTCCAAAGACAAATGTAAAACTCCATCCTGAGAGTATTATTTACATAGAATTATTAGGGTTACTGCAAGAGATAATGGAAAGGCCTGCTGCATAAATAAATGTAATTGTTGGAGAAGTTGTAGGCTCAGATCTGAGACCAATGCAAATGTATTTGTTGTTTATATTCTGTATGACTACTATCTCCGATTCATGCCTTCAAAAAACTCTTAAAAATTTGGACAGTTACAAGAAAAGATGATTTATTGGTTGCATTGTAAACCCTGCACACTCTAATTAAAATTAAAAAAATCAACAAAATATTTTTTTAGGGATTTAAATCCCACATATTATAAGTCCAAACTCCTGAGTCCTGACTTACTATTACAAGTAAATATTGGTTCAAATTTTACATCAAATATTGCACTAAAAAATCATTTCTAGAATGTATAACACTAATTTTAACACAAAAAAGAATATTTCATTTATACCTCATTTTCATTATTTTCATAATTCATAGATAATACTCAAAAGTTAGTTTTTTTTTTTAATTATTAACTATTTAATATAATTAAATAGTTAATAATTAAAATAATAAGTGAGAAGTGAGGTAAGAGAGAAAAATGAGGTAAAAAATAATAATACTGAAAAGGTAAAAAATAATAATTAAATAGATAATACTCAAAAGTTAGTTTTTTTTTAATTATTAACTATTTAATATAATTAAATAGTTAATAATTGTGTGAGTCCAATCTTGGTTGAGAACTGTTTTGATTCTTAACACGCCCCCGCAAGATGGACGATCCTTGTGTGAGTCCAATCTTGAAAGCAATCGATTGAAATCGAGCTCGGGAGAGGGGTTTTGTAAGAGCATCTGCGAACTGGTCTCGGCCTGAAATATGCTGGACGCCCAAGGTGCCAAGGTTGACTTGTTCTCGCTGTAAGTGCTCCAATTTGAGTTGTTAGTATTTTCGTTAGAAAATTAACGAAAATTTTAACATTCCTAACATTTCTAACAATTCCTAACTTCTCTAACAAAGCAAGGGTAAAGTAGGGATTGTTATTTAAGGTTAAACCAAGAAAAGAATCTTAAAAAGCAAAAGAATTGGAAAAAATCCGAATTAGGCAAGTTGAAAAACAGAAACTGCTGGAATTTTTGAATAATTTTCTTCCTGTCCAAAGCCCGGAGCGGCATTTAATGCACTGAGGCACGTTTACAATACCCTCCGCGCGGACATGATTGAGTTCCCGAGTGCCTATAAATTGAACCCTCCTCTCTCGGTTTACACAACACAATTGGCTCATGAAGGCATACTCACGGCGAAAAATAGGGAGAAAACTGTGGGAATTCACTAGAATTGCCACCATTTTCTCTTGAATCTTTCCCAAATCCCATTCACTCCAAATATTCTCAAATCACTCCCATTCATACACAAGCTCAAGCTTAAACCACCACCAAAGAGGAGGATTAGAGAGAAAACATAGAGGACTTAAGTGTTATCTACTTGTTTTCTCTTTGACCAACTCTATCATCAAACCCTAAACACATTCAAGCCTTGAATCCACTCAAACACAAATCCAAACACCAAATCTTGATACTCCTCAAGTCAAACACCAAATCTTGATACTCCTCAAGTCAAATTCCAAGCCTAGGAAGATAGGGTGTCACCATTGGTAAAGCCCTCCTTCTTTAAACCCTAAAATTCCCTTTTAACTTCTTGTTCATCTTGTTCTTCTTACTTTGATTTACTTTATGTCTAGTTTAACTTGAAGTCTTGACCTAAGATGGTCATCTTGAAGTTCATCTTCATGAATGACCATCTCAAATGGTCCACATTCTAAATCTCTAGTTGATTTTTCTCTCTAATTTCATCTTTACAAAACCCCCTTTCCCTTTGCAAAGGACATGTTTAGACCCCATAAATTCCCCAAGGATGACTTGATATGATAACCACTTGACACAAAGTAGTGGAATCAAGTCTAGGGATGAAAATGGGGTGAACATAGATGCAAATCCCCCAAAAATCACATTTCCCTCAAGAACATCTTGCTGTCCAGTAGCATTGTTCTGAGACCTCAGTCCATTTTCCTATTTTTTGGACCCATTAAAACTTGGAATTTGGTATTGACTACAAAATACTTTTTGTATCCAACATCCGTATCATTCCAGACATATTTTTACTTTATTTTTTGTGTGAGTCTAACTCCCTTTTTCAAATTATTTTCTAAAGGTCAGTTTATCAGTCTCTGGAAATCAAGATTTCATATCTGAGATTTCCAGAAGGTTTTGGTCCCTCAAATCATCTCCAAAATGAAAAGTTATTTCACAGAAACCTTATTTAAGGTGTTTTGAACAACTTTAATTCTCAGACCTTTTCCAGATTCTGAGATTTTGAAGCCTTTAAATCCATTTTAAAATCAGGTGTCCACTGCCTTTTTCATTCTGGCAGAAATGATTTTCAACTTCAAAAGGTCTTTTGAGTACCAAATCTCAACCCAAAAATCATCCAAAAAATCATGGGACTTTTTAAATGTCTTATAAAGAGTTCCCAATTTTTACTTTTCTCAGTTTTGATTTATTTTGGCCAAAGGAACACACACACACACACAAACAAATGGTTTTTAAGCTTGGAAGACTCGTTTTACGAGGCATTCCGGGTGAACACTAACGTTCTTCCCGGCGCGTAACGTGACCTCCGAACTCGAATCTCTTGATTCCGGGCATTTTTTCAAAATTTTGGCCCTTAAAACCAAAATGGCGTGGCGACTCCGTTTGATTTCAAAAAATCGGGCGACATCATCACACTCGCACAAAGTGAAAAGCTAGGGCGAGATGCTTCATCCGTGAGTGGAATACTGGATTGGCAGAGTAAGATACTGTACCTAAGTTGTCACAGTAAATGGCCGGAGTTGTAGTGAGGTTGATACCAAGCTCGGACAAGAGGTTTTTAATCCAAATGAGCTCAGCGGTAGTGGCAGCGACAGCTCGGAACTCGGCTTCAGTAGAAGAGCGAGCTAAGGCTCGTTGCTTCTTTAAAGACCATGTGACGGGGTTGCGGCCTAGGTAGACAATGAAGCCTGTGGTGGACATGAAATCGTCCTTGTCTCCTGCCCAATCCGCATCACAGAAGGCATGAAGAATAGGTGGGGTGTGTTTGAAAAGTTGTAGTCCCAAGTGTAAGGTACCATGTAAGTAGCGTAGCAACCTTTTGAGGGATACCCAGTGAACTTCTTGGGGGTGATGAAGAAATTGGGCTAATTTGTTTACAGAAAAGGCAATATCGGGTCGAGTGAGGGAGAGATATTGAAGGCTACCAATAATGGCTCGAAATTCGGTTGGGTTGCAGATGGGTGTGCGGGGAAGAGCTGAGAGAGAAGGATAGGTAGCCATGGGGGTGGGAGAGGGTTTGGAGTTGTCCATGTTGTGCTTGTGGAGGATATCATTAATATATTTAGATTGAGAGAGTAAGAGACCATCCGAATTTGGGGTGACTTCTATTCCTAGAAAATATGAGAGTGGGCCTAGATCTTTTAGAGAGAAACGAGTTGAGAGTCTGGTAATGAATGTAGAGAGAAAGGAGTTTGATGGACCTGTGATGATTATGTCGTCGACGTAGACAAGAAGAAGAAGATAGTTGGAGTTATGAGAATAAATGAAAAGAGAGGGATCAGACAGAGATGAATGAAAGCCAAAGGAGAGGAGAAATTGTTTTAGAGCGGTGTATCAAGCACGAGGTGCTTGCTTTAAGCCGTAGATGGCTTTTGAGAGACGACACACATGAGAGGGAAGAAGAGTGTTTTGAAAACCTGGAGGTTGAGACATAAAGACTGTTTCGAGGAGATTGCCTTGAAGAAAGGCGTTGTTGAAGTCTAGTTGGCGAAGGGACCAACCACGGGTGATGGCAAGAGAGAGAACAAGACGTATTGTTACGGGTTTGACTACGGGACTGAATGTGTCGGAGTAGTCAAGACCAGGGCATTGATGGAAGCCCTTGGCGACAAGGCGAGCTTTGTATTTGTGTATAGTGTTGTCGGGGTTGTATTTTATGCGGAATACCCATTTGCACCCGACTATGTTTGGGGCTTCATGGGACGGAACAAGAGACCATGTAGTATTACGCATGAGAGCATCGTATTCTTCTTGCATGGCGGCACACCAATGGGGTGTGGATAGGGCTTGTTTGGTTGAGGTTGGAAGCGAGGAAGGGGAAGGAAGGGTAGCAAGATTGGCATATTTGGGATTGGGTTTTCGGATGCCATGGGATAATCTGATTTCTATGGTGCGGGTGGGTGGAGGGTTGGGTGGGACTGATGGTGGGTTGTTTGGGTCAGTAGTGGGCGAGGTGTTTGGTTCAGTAGTGGGCGAGGTTGTGTCTGATGGTTGTTGTATGGTTTGGGAAGAGGATGGTACGTTTGGAGGGATGGGTTATGTTGACTGGATAGAAGGAAAAATTGGTGTGGGAGCTGGTGTAGGGGCTGGTGTGATTACATTAGTGGTAGCATCAGCAGGTGAGTTGGGAGGAGAAGTGGGAAGAAGAGGAATGGTGATAGGACACCACTGAGAAGGAGTTAGGAGGGTGGTATCAGGGGGTGATTTAGAGAGGGAGGGGGTATGGAAATTCTGTTTCTACGAATTTAACGTGTCTGGAGGTGTAGACACGAAAACTTGAGGGGTCAAGACAATAGTAGGCACTCTGAGTGGGGGAGTAGCCTACAAAGATGCAAGGAACGGATTTGGGTGCGAGTTTGTGGGGGTTATAAGGCCGAAGCCAGGGATAACAAAGGCAGCCAAAGCTGCGAAGTTTTGTATAATTGGGTAGGGTTTTAAATATGCGAAAATAGGGAGAATCATTATCTAGGGTGACAGTAGGCATACGATTGATGAGATAAGTGGCTGTGGTGAAGGCAAATGGCCAGAGGTTGAGTGGAAGGTTAGCATGAGAAAGAAGTGCGAGGCCAGTTTCAACAATGTGTCGATGACGACGTTCGGCATATCCGTTGTGTTCAGGAGTGTGGGGAGGTGATGTAAGGTGGGTAATGCCATTATTTAATAGAGAAGGGGTGAGTTTTAGGTATTCCCCTCCATTATCTGAGAATACTTGGATTATGGGACGATTGAAGAATTTTTCAACAAGGACTTTGAAGCGGGTGAAGGTGGCATAGGTGTCGGATTTGTTTTTGAGAGGGTATAACCATGTGTATTTGGTGTGGTGATCAACAAAGATGACGTAGTATTTGAAATTATCATGTGATAGTATAGGAGACGTCCATACATCTGAGAAGATAATTTCGAGAGGGGCATTGGTTTGTAAGAAAGAAGTAGAGAAAGGTAATTTATGACTTTTATTTATGTCACAGGCATTGCAATTGGAGTAGGGTTTTGATGAGATAGGCAGAGAAAATTGTTTTTGGAGTATGGAAATTATAGGGGTTGCGGGATGGCCTAGTTTGTGGTGCCACGAGTGGAGAGAGGTAGTGGTACTAGGGTGTGCTTCAATGGAAGCGGAAGTGTTTGTGGGGACATGAGATTGTGTCGGGTTCCAAAGGTAGACACCTTGGTCAATGATTCCATGAAGAAGAGGTTGTTTTGATGCGATTGATTTAATGGTGAAGGATGAGGGTGAGAATTCAATGATAGCATGATTATCCTTACAGAATTGTGAGACGGAAAGGATATTTCTAGAGATGGTAGGAACATGTAAGGTATTATGAAAGTGAAGTGTGAAAGTGGGGTTGGAAAGGGTAAATGTACCAATGTTGGAGATGGGAAGAGAGGAGCCATCACCTATGATTACACCATCATTACCATGATATGAGCGATGAAGAGTAAGGTTTTGTAGGTTGTTGGTGATGTGGTGTGTTGCCCCACTATCCACAAGCCAGGATGTGAAGATGGTAGAAGGGGCTGTAGCAGTGTGTATGCGAGGGTGGAGATTCTGAATGGTTGGTGTGACTGCCGATGTGATCACAGTGGAGGCTACATCAGTTTGCTGGAATTTTTCTAAAGTTGGGTTGGGACTAGGACCAGGGTTTTGCCTAGGATTTTGGTAAGTGATTGTTGGTGGCAGAATGTCGATTGGGTTGGGTTGTATAGATGGTGGGATGGAGGGAAAAGTAATGGTGGGATAATCCCTCTTGAATCGATTGCATTGGGACGTAACATGTCCCTTGCGATTGCAATATTGGTACTTACCATTGAGGTAGCCTGAAGTAGGGTTGTGGGTGGCCGACGACACTAGGGTTTGGGCTGTATAGTCATGTGTAGCCATGGTAGAATAGTAAGGTTTTGAGAATGAAGTGACGAATGTTGCCGGTGCGGCTGAAAGGATAGATTAGGTTTAGGGTTTACGGAGGATGAGATGAGAGAAACGGCTGGTGGGGTTTAGCCGAGAGCAAGTTGGGGTATGGTGGCGGCGGAAGTTTTGGAATGGGTTGGATTTTTATTGATCACAATAGCTCTGATACCATGTAAAGACTTTGGCAAATGATGAATATTTCCATTGAACAACTTAGATATATATACAGAAATTAAAGACTTTCCTAATTCTAAATACATTGATCTTGAGAACATTGGAACTGAAGTGGAAGAGATACGGATGCTAGGCTGTCTGTTGGGTCTGCAGTTGAGGCGGGCGCATGCCAAGGAGTGAGGCGGCCGCCTGGTCCACAGCAACATCAAGATTGTTCCTCGTCAAGTGAGGCGGGCGCATGGAATGGAATGAAGCGGCTGCCTGGGAGGCAGTGGTATCAGCCTTGGCATGAATGAGTTGAGGCGGGCGCCTGGCCTTTGGTGAGGCGGGCACCTCACTTGGTTGAGAACTGTTTTGATTCTTAACATGTATTACCGGGACGTGACTCAAAATAAATACTCCCTCCGTCCCACTTCACCTTTTATTCAAATGAGTGTTTCGGTAGAAACTTTGCCTTTCCTAAAATGGAAAAGGTTTATTAATATTTTATTATGCCCACTAACTTTTCTCTCTCATATACTCCCTCCGTCCCACCCGAAAGGACACTTTTGATCAACAGCAGTTAACTTTGACTCAAACATTAATGCAAACCTAATCATCTTATTGAAATTCTAAAAATTGTTATTCAAAAATCATTTAATAATTTATTAATGTTTGAGTCAAAGTTAAATACTCTCTCGGGGAGTATTTAAATTATGGGTCCCACTTGTTATATCCACTCACTTCTTCCCTCTTACAATTCTTCTCCACTTTCATTATTTTTGAATATATACTTCCTCCGTCCCAACAATTGCTTCCCATTTTTTGTCAAGCACGCAAATTAAGAAAATGGGGGGGGAAGAAAAAATGTTGTGAGTGTAATTTGAAAATAGGAGAGAAAATGAGTGGAGAGAATAGTAAATTATAATGATGTTGTGAGTATTAAAATAATGTAGGAGAGAGAATAAGTGAAGGGAATAATAAAAATTTCTTTGCCAAAAAAGAAAAATAAAAGCTATTAACGAACCTCCAAAATGATAAAATGAAAAGCTACTATTGAGATTAAGGGAGTATATTGCTTTTTTAATTTGCATACTTCGCCGAAATAAAATGGTGAATGGTGAAGCATTGCCGGTAAGGAGGGAGTACATACCGAATAGTTGACCGCGGTCAGTTTTTTACCAGCTGACTTTTCTTCAAGATTTACATATCACGCTCAACTCTTTCCCACATTTCTGTCTCTAATTCTTCCCTCCCTAATCGCCGTTTCCAAACCCGTTGATTTCATACACCCGCAAGCCGAGGCCAGACCAATTTCACAAGTTTTAGACAGATTGATAAGGGTTTGAAAGATCAAATCTTTACTGGGTTCCCACATAGATAGATGGGTGTCAGGCACCTTCTCACTGAGGTTCGTCACCAATCTTTATTCCCGATTCTTTAGTTTCTTGTTGATGTTCATGTAATGATTTGTCTTGAATTTTATTGTTAATTATACGATTTTCATTGTTATGATGAAAAAAATCCCTAATTTTTGCTGTAATATTAAAAGCCCTAATATTTTCTTTTTGGGATTAACAAACTTGGGAAGTATGATCATTTGTTAATGGGGAGAGGGGGTACTTGTTTAATTCAGGTGGCGTTATATCTGTAGACCCTTTGTAGGTTGTCTTGTTTTTCCACAGATATTCCAATTCTTTGTTTTCTTGATGTCCATGTAATGAGCTGTCTTGATTTTTATTGGTTTTTCCGATTGTCTATTGTTATGATTAAAAATCCCTAATCGTTTCTATTTGGGATTAACAAGCTTGGGAAGGATGATCTTTTGTTAATGGGAAGAGGGAGTACTTGTTTCATTCAGGTGGCATTATATCTGTAGACCCTTTGTAGGTTGTCCAGTTTTAGGTCCTACTTCACTTGGGTTTTTCACAGATATTCCATTCGCCCCACTCGTTACTTCAAGAATTAAGCTTGTAATTCGCATAAAGCTTCCAACTATTGACCTGATATGTGAGACAAAACACTTTGTTACAAGATACATTTTGGTTATGATGATTATTCCGGGGTACTTATACCTATGAAAAAATTGGAGTTTTAAAACCTAACACTTTTAGGAACTACGCTATAAGATTTGGCGATATTCCTAAGTTGCCTTGTTCAACGGTGCAGGCAGTAGAGAAGCCATAATTTTTTGAAATGGGGGTTGAAATCGCTATGGGTATTCAAATTTAGCAGGTAAGGGGGTCAAAATAATAATTTAGTGCAAATCTTACTTAAATTTTGGGGGTCAAAATATACAATTTCATTGTTTTTAGTAGTAAAAAACCATTTTCTATCTTCTCAAAAAAAAAAAAAAAAAAAACCATTTTCTAAAAACTTATAGGAGCCAAATTGTGCATTCTCTAAAATTGAAGGGGGGGGGTCAAGTGACCCCTTTGCCACAAGTGTGGTTTCGCCAGTGGTGCAGGGTGACTGGGTGAGCTGAAATTAAAGATGGTCCTTACTCTTTAGTTCAATTGTATGTCCAGACCTTGTAGCCAATCTCTTTAATCTTCCATTGATGCACATATGAGATATGAAAACAGCTTACAAAATAAAAATATTGTGAAGCAACTCTATTTCTTGCACCAAATTAGCTGCGCTATCCTATTTTCCTTTCTTCTTCTTCTTCTTCTTTTTGATATATATGAAAAGATCTTACAATATAAAATATATATAACTTAATACTGTATTATTTATACAAGTGAAATAATAATGAATATTTTAAGAATATTCTAATTTGGTATAAGATTTAAAGGAAATTATTGAAAATATTTGGTGAAAAAATTGCACCAATATAGAGAATAGTGTAATTTTTCAACAAACTCTGTTGGAGATGGTCTAATTCTCCCCTCCCTATTATCGCCGTTTCCAATCCCGTTGATTTCACACACCGACCCGCACACAGTGCCAAGACCAATTGTACAAGTTTTAGAGAAATAGAAAAGGGTTAGAAAGATCAATCTTTATTGGGTTCTTACTTTCCGGGAGATAGATAGATGGGTGTCAGACACTTTCTTTCTGAGGTTCACCACCAAACTTGATTCCCATTTCTTTTTTTCTTGATGTTCATGTAATGATTTGTCTTGAATTCAAATGTTAATTTTTCAATTGTCTATTGTTATGATGAAAAAATCCCTAATTTTTGTTTGTAATAGTACAAGCCCTAATACTGTATTTTCTATTTGGGATTAACAAGCTTGGGAAGGATGATCTTTTGTTAATGGGAAGAGGGAGTACTTTTTTCATTCAGGTGGCATTATATCTGTAGACCCTTTGTTGATTGTCCAGTTTTAGGTCCCACTTCACAAGGGTTTTTCACAGATATTCCATTCGTCCCACTCATTACTTAAAGAATTAAGCTTGTACTACACAAAGTTTCAAACTTTTCACCTGATATGTGAAACAAAACACTTTGCTTACTAGATACATTTTGGTTATGATGATTATTCCGGGGATACTTATACCTATGAAAAAAATGGAATGCTAAAACCTCAATACTTTTGGGAACTAAGCTATAAGATTTGGCAATATTTCTAAGTTGCCTTGTTCAGCGGTGTAGGGTGAGCTGAAATTAATGATAGTCCGTACTCTTTTAGTTCAATTGTAAGTCAAGACCTTGTTGCCAAATCCTTTAATCTTCCGGTGATGCACATATGTGATATGACACGTGGGGTTCTTTATTGTATTTGCAGCATCCATAGCAGCTTCAGAATTGGAGATAATTAATCACAAAATAATTACTTCCTCCGTCTCATAAAGATGTTCCCATTTGCCATTTTTGTTTGTCCCAAAAAGATTTTCTCATATCCGTTATTGAATGACTACAACCATTGAACTTGCCTCATTATCCTTGTAATAATTGTCTACACTAACGTTGTGAGTGTAATGTTTACTTTTACAAGGTAATCTTAGAAAAGTAAACTCATCACTCAGAACTTTGAATAGTCAAATGGGAACATCATTTTGGGACGAAGGGAGTATATATCCCAGGACTCAGGCTGGACTAACTATTCTTTTTGGTTGGTTTGATTGGGTTCTCTTAATAACTTAGTTTGTTTTCTTTTTTCTCTCTCTATTTTTTCACACTTATCTCTCCTTTGACTATCATCTTAGCTTTCATTTTTTAAAAACTATTGTGTGTTCCCATCTCTCCACTCTATCATTGTTTTCTCACCTCTCGTTGACGAGTCCGTACGACGTTTCATGTTAGTGAACCCCACATCGTTTTGGGACTTGAGGCTTTATTGTTATTGCTGCTGTTGCTGTTGTTGTACTGTTGGTACTCATTTTTATTCATCATCTTATTTCTCTTTCTTATTTGTTTATTCTCAAAATCTTCGACAGGCCTCAAGGCAGCAATCTCACTTGAAGCAATTGAAGGACTTACTTCTCAGATCTTATCTCACTTCACAGAGATTTGGAGGTACTGGAGGTATGTACGTTCAGCTGTTGAAACTATGATTTCAAGTTCACCCTTGTTTCTTTTAACCTTCCTTGCCTTATAGTCATTTGGATCATTCTGTAACTAGAGTATCTGCAGCAAAATTTCTGGAACCACGACATTACTAAGTTTTATACGTTTATTACTGAAGACTTGAAATGTTTGATCTGGCTGGTTACCTTGTCAACCCTCTGTATGTTGCTTGATTAAACGATTAATCAGCTGTTTTGAGTTCAGAGTTTTCTCATATCAAACGCATTTTTACTGTACGATAAAATGTTTTCATGAAGTCTTGATGCAGATCAAGTCTTCAATTAAGGGCGAACAGTTGATAATACAAGTGCTTATGTTGTAACTATGCCCTTAAATATTTAGTTTCTTCAAATTAGCCAAGCATAATATGTTACTTGATCTTATCCGTTCTGATCAAATTATTGGGATACCTTCGGTACATTCAATAGTCTTAATCCATGACATGCATATCGAATCAAACTTTTCCAATTCTATAGACTCCTATTGTCTTCTTGCTCATTGAAACTAGATGTTACGGCCTCCAACCTCCTCAGAAACATCGCAATACCACAACATATCGAATCTTTTGTTTGTTGTGGAGGATTCCTACTCTGCATTTGTTTGTGATGGTTCAAAAACTGTTCGTTGACAAAGGCAATTTGAAATCCTTTGGGGCTAAATTTTTTCATCGAGTATCTCCTGTTTATGAGTTCCTAATCATTTATGATGTATATCTTCTCTTGCACGGGTCATATTCATATACAATATTGATTTATTACTTCTCAAGATAGTCAAAATTGGAGAAATGCAACATATCTTACCTAGAATCACAAGAAAACTTACTTCTATTCCAGTAGTTTAAAGTCTGTTGTATGATTATTTGATGCATACACTTTGACAGTGCACTCTTCAAATACAAAATGGAAAGTTCCTATTGACTCCATTTTTTCTTTCCTGTAGTGAATAGGCTTCCAAGTGCTCAAAGAAGGCTTCATTCGAGCTATGCTGGCAGTTTAGCTCGAGGACGTGATACTGATGGATCAACTGCATTCATGAGGGAGCTTTATCATCGAAATGACCCAGAGGCAGTGATAAGATTGTTTGAAAGTCAGCCTTCCATCCATTCTAATCCCTCAGCTCTTGCAGAGTATATCAAAGCACTGGTCAAAGTTGATAGATTGGATGAAAGTGAACTACTCAAGACATTACAGAGAGGTGAGAATATAGTGGCTATATTAGCACTTAATTTTTTTTCTGTATTATTACTTCCTCCGTCACAAAATGAATGTCCAAAAAAATTTCAAATTTGCTCTTGATCAAGAGTAATTTCGGACATTTTTTGGACATGCATTTTGGGACGGAGGTAGTACCTTACAAGCTCTGTCAATGTTTATGTTTTTTTTTTCATTCTCCCGTTACTAACTTTCATTTCTTGTTCAATTTTCTAAATCAGGAATGTCAATTTCAGCTAACTCAGCAATGGGAGAAGAAAGTTTTGGTGGCCTTTCAGCTATTAGGAATCTGGGAAAATCTACTAAGGAAGGTGTCTTGGGAACTGCTAGTGCTCCAATTCATATGGTGGCATCCGAAGGTGGACATTTTAAGGAGCAGTTGTGGCGTACAGTCCGTGCTCTAGGCATGGGGTTTTTACTGATTTCAGGCATTGGAGCATTAATTGAAGATAGAGGCATCACCAAAGGTAAATATTACTGAAATACCACTGCCTATATTCTTCGATAATATCTCTATGACTTGGATTTGGATTTGCTACTTATTGAGTTGAAGTTTGATTTTCTTAACTCCCATAATTATTTACAGGACTTGGTCTTCAAGAAGAGGTGCAACCAACCATGGAATCCACCACGAAATTTAGTGACGTGAAGGGTGTCGATGAGGCAAAAGCTGAGCTTGAAGAAATTGTTCACTATCTTCGTGACCCCAAGGTATGAACAAATCCTTACGTTTTTCACACTCATTATTATTGTAAGGGCTAAAAAGGGTCAATAATTATTTTTGGTTAAATAAATATGGCATTTCCGTTGCTCATATTTTGCATGTATTCACCAGTATTCTGCGTACTATCTACCCATGTCAGCCCCAGCTTATTGAGTATCCTGTTATGAATGGCGTTAATTGTTGAATGAGACCAAATCACTAAGTTTTGTGAGCTCATATGTAAGCATGGCTCAGCTTTGTAGAAAAAAATAAAAAATTGTGCGTCTCATAACTTTCATTTGTTACAGCGTTTCACTCGCCTTGGAGGTAAGCTACCTAAAGGTGTTTTACTTGTTGGTCCCCCTGGTACTGGAAAGACAATGTTAGCAAGGGCTATAGCAGGAGAAGCGGGTGTACCATTCTTTTCATGCAGTGGCAGTGAGTTTGAAGAGATGTTTGTTGGTGTTGGAGCCCGGAGGGTTAGAGATCTCTTTGCTGCAGCAAAGAAACGATCACCATGTATTATCTTTATAGATGAGATAGATGCTATTGGAGGAAGTCGGAATCCAAAAGACCAGCAGTACATGAAGATGACACTGAATCAGTTGCTTGTCGAATTAGATGGCTTCAAGCAAAATGAGGGTATTATAGTCATTGCCGCAACTAACTTCCCACAGTCGTTGGACAAAGCACTGATTAGACCTGGACGGTTCGATCGCAATATTGTTGTCCCAAATCCTGATGTTGAAGGACGGAGGCAGATATTGGAATCACACATGACAAAGGTATTCCCTATTTGAAAAAAGAACAACTCTTGGGATTTATTTTTCCTCCAAGCAACACATTTTATAAAGTATTTCCCAAAACAACACAGTTGGAAAAGTATTGCCCAAAATAACCCACTTATGTAAATTCTCTATTGGCAATAGCGAATTTAGGCTTGAATTCGCTATTGCAAATAGCTAATTTAGGCTTCCCAAACTTGAAATTGTATCAAGGAAATTAGAATTCGCTATTGGCAATAGCGAATTCAAGCTTAAATTCGCTACTGTCAGTAGTGTATTCGCAAAAGTACGTTATTTTGGGGAATACTTTTCCAAGTGTGTTAGCTTGAATTCGCTACTGCCAGTAGCGAATTCGCAGAAATTCGTTTTATTTTGGGGAATGCTTTTCCAAGTGTGTTATTTTTGGCAGTAGCGAATTCGCAGAAATTCGTTATTTTGGGGAATGCTTTTCCAAGTGTGTTATTTTTTAAGATACTTTTTCAAAAAGTGTTATATTGACGAAGAATCCAAGCCATGAAAGCTGAAAGCCAGTCTTAACAATTAGTGATTCATTTTACAGGTTCTCAAGGGAGATGATGTTGATATGATGACTATTGCTAGAGGAACTCCGGGTTTCTCAGGTGCTGACCTTGCTAACTTGGTCAACGTTGCAGCCCTAAAGGCTGCTATAGATGGTGCTAAAGCCGTAAGCATGGATGATCTAGAATATGCAAAGGACAAGATAATGATGGGTAGTGAACGGAAATCAGCCGTCATATCTGACGAGTCGCGAAAACTGACAGCTTTCCACGAGGGCGGCCATGCCCTTGTGGCGATCCACACCGATGGGGCCCATCCTGTACACAAGGCAACAATTGTTCCTCGAGGGAATGCTCTTGGCATGGTAGCCCAACTGCCCGACAAAGATCAAACAAGTATATCACGTAAACAAATGCTTGCCAACCTGGACGTATGCATGGGTGGCCGAGTTGCAGAAGAACTTATCTTCGGAGAGAGTGAAGTTACATCAGGAGCATCGTCAGATCTCCAACAGGCAACACAGCTGGCACGAGCGATGGTAACAAAGTACGGTATGAGCAAAGAAGTTGGGGTGGTTACTCATGAGTATGATGATAATGGGAAGAGCATGAGTACTGAAACTCGACTTCTTATCGAGAAAGAGGTTAGAGAATTGCTTGAAACGGCTTATAATAATGCGAAAAATATTCTGACAACTTATAGCAAGGAGCACCATGCCCTTGCTAATGCATTGCTCGAGAAGGAGACCCTTACAGGAAGTCAGATTAAAACGCTACTTGCTCAAGTAAAGTCTGAGCAGCAGCCTCAGCAGCAGCAACAACAGCTAGTTGCACCTCAGAATAGCTCACAGTCCAATACTGTACCTCCTTCCTCACCTGCAGCAGCAGCATCTGCTGCAGCCGCAGCCGCTGCAGCAGCGGCGGCTAGTGCAGCTACTGCTGCCGGTGCAAAAGGGATTGCTCCTGTGGGATCTTAGCATAGCACATGGTAATACTTTCAAGTTTGGAACTATAATTAGGTGTTTAATGTCCGTATAATGTGAAAAAAAGTTGTAGATGGTTGCAAATTCATGTCAAATTGTAGCTCTTGTTTGACAGGTTTCTTATAATGAATTTTGACATTATTTTCCTCGATCCCCCGTCCCCCATAATACACTGACAGCTGAGATGAAACTTTGGGTGGACAGAGTTAAGTTGTAAAGTGAATAAAGTACTTCATGGTGACTTTGCATTGTATTTTGAATGTGGGATGGCAAAAGAAACATCATCTAGTTTCAGCAGAAGTTGATCTTCTTTAAAGATTTCATGAGATTCTTGACATCTTTATGATACTGGAAAATTGATTTTTTAACTTATGGTTGGTCGGTAAAAGAGTAAAATGAGTCATAGAAAGAAAGTTGAAGGGAGGAACAAGAGATTTGGGCATGGGCATGTACATGTACAGTCCAAAAATCCAAATAAAATAACATGTCATTCATTTAAGTACTCATTACTATTACTATGTAAATTATCTTACACACACACACACACACACACACACATATATATATACCCTCTGTCCCGCTACAAATCGCACACTTTTTATTTTGGGCGTCCCATTACAAATCGCACACTTCCTAAAATGGCAAAGAATCTTTACTATTCCCTCAACTCATTCTCTCTCCTACATTATTTTAATACTCACAACACCATTATAATTTACTATTCCCTCCACTCATTCTCTCTCCTATTTTACTTTTACACTCACAACATTTATATTATTATTTTTTTCCTTAATCCGCAAGAACAAGAATGCGGTTACTAGCGGGGCGGAGGGAGTATATATATATATATATCATTGTAACTAATCAAATTTAAATATTGATATAGCTGGACTGGGTATGCCCGAATGTGAAGTTTTGGAATTCACCAAACTGTTACTATTATGCAGACATAAGAAAGAATCAAACAGGAAATATGCTTTACCAAAAACATTGACTGGTCTTAATCAGCATTGGGATTGAAACCCAATTTAAGTATTAAAGGTGTCAAATAGCATCTCCTTTTTGTTTTGCACATAAACAGCATACCTGCCCATGTTAAGTTGTACATCTATGTCTATGTGCACCGTTCAAGAATTTCTCTTGTCACCATCCTACCCTACTTTTTACTATCACCTCTAAGCAGTTCCCTCCCTCCCTCCCTCAACACCAACACCCCACAACCCCATCCCCACCATCCATTCTCATCATTGATTTGGTTGGGATTTCGAACTGCTCTAACGAGCTTAAGCTTAAGCTGTTGTAGCCAACTTCATCCATTAAACTTGATTTTGTCTCTTCGCCATATTGCTGTGTTCGACTGTTGAGATGTATTGAGCTTGACGAGATGTACAAATTTTTGAATCAATCTCAGTCACATATAAAATGAGCAATATGATGTGGTCGAATCAGAATCGCAGGGTGAAGGGGTTGAGCAAACTTGGGTGGAGCAAAGTCAAGTCCATTTGGGATTTTGGCTTATGTAGCAATCGCGTTGCTCAATGATTCAGATTAAATTTCTAACAAATTGATGATTGATAATCCCTATTGGTGGGAATAGAAGTAAAAGATTATTATATCCTTTGAAAAGACTAATCTAAGATTAAAATTATAATGAAATGAGACTGATGTCCAACGACTGAGGCCTTGAATACTTTCCACCACATATAAGAAATTGTCGCAGCTGCTCAGCTCAGCACTGTAGCCAAGGGTATATATTCTCTTTTCTAAAATATCAATGATTGAAATTAAATTGATTTGAGATGTATCCCAAATAAATTCAATAATTTTCAACCATTGCTCGCTGTAGCAATTTCAAATTCTCCCAACCGTAATAAGATAAAATAAGAAAATATTCAAAAAAAAATAAAATACTTTTCTAGTTTCAATAAAACATGAAGAAGGATACATGCTCTGACAAGATAATTTGATCCCTTATGAAGGAAAGTTTTTACCCAATGTGAAAGCAACTATGCAATAATTATACTTTTGAAGAACTTGTTACAGGAATATTTTTATTTATTTATGGAATCAACCCTACCCTAGTGTTTTACTATAATGAAAGGCAAAATCTTTTATTCCATTATAATAAGCTGTAATTATTAACTAATTAAGTAGATGGGGCATGACATGACATATTATTTATAACTAAATTTCCAGACAAAGTCTCGCAGCATAGCATAACTATGTTCTGCATATACAATCTCTTCTTACATCATATCCATTAATCACTTGTACAGTACAAGTCAGGCATTGGGATTCTTTTTTAATGTTCAAAATCATTTTCTAATCACCATCTAGATTATTCTTTTCCTTGGTTAAGTTAAGGTGCAAAACCTTTACAAGGATAAGTACGTTTTAAGGTGTTACTATTTAAAAACTCTTCTCCGTTTTGAAATAAGTGTTATATTTTTGTTTCTAATGGATTAATTTTTGTTCTTGATTGATCAAGAACATATAAGATGATTTTACTTTGGGACGATAACAATTGTTGGCACGATGATTATTACGTAAACATTATTTTATGTTTACACATCATCTAATAAACATTGTGCCAACAATTGCCACAGTCACTGCTACAGAAAGTTAGTTATTTATGGCAGACAACACGCGATCGCCGTATATATTATTTATATACGACGGATAACATGGAGCCGTCGTATATAACTAATATATACGACGGTATGCTATATCCACCGTAAATATAAAGAGTATATACGACGGTATGCTATATCCGTCGTATATATTAGTTATATACGGCGGTCAAGAGATGCTGTATATACTTATATACGTACATGTGACATATACGTATCTGATATCATAGTTATATACGGCGAATAACAAATAGCCGCCGTATATATTAGTTATATACGGCGGAAAACACAGAGCCGTCGTATATAAGTAATATATACGGCGGACTGTACAGGATCGCCGTAAATAATAATATAAATCGCGAAATTAATTTCCCCAAAATTTCCTCTCTCAGTTCGCGCAAAAAAATCAAAATCTCCCAAATTTCTCAAACCCTACCTACGTACTCCGTCCGGTGACGAGTGAAGACGAGGGATAACGACGGCGACATGTGAAGAACCAAGCTCCGGTGAAGATTATTGCAGCGGCGACATGTGAAGAACCAGCTCCGGTGAAGATTTGAAGAACCCTGTCGCCAGTGAAGATCTGCCTTCTTTCTCTCTCTAAAATCCTCGTTGTTGTCACCGTCAGGTATTCAATTTTTCCTTAAACCTTTGATCTATCAGTTTTTATTTTTTTAATGAAATTTAATTTTGTTTTTATATTTTTTTTTGAATTTTTAATTAATTATTTGCAATTGATGCTTTTTTTGTGATGGGTTTTGTTTAGATCTGTAGTTTGAATCATGAGTTAGGGGCTGTATATTTACAACTTTGCAGGCTGTTAAGTCTTGAAAACCATGAATTTATTCAACAGCCAGTTGATCCTAGCCTTTATATGTACCGATTTATGAGTAGTAAGATCACATTCACCATTCTAGTTCCATTAAGTGTCTGTCACATCATATTACGTTTGTACCAGTTAAAATTTTCATCTGAATGTTCCATTGATGGAATTGTTACACTTTTATTGGGTTGCTGAATAGAAACATTTGCACCGCTTTCTTTTGCTGTTTCATATAGCAAGTATTATTTATGTGTCGTATTATCTTCAATGGTTTGCACTGCTTTGACTATTTGGGAGTACTTGTGGGACTGCTCTAGTTCAGAAGAAATGTTTTAGGCCAGGATACTGATAAATTTGTTTTCCTTGCAATAGTCTTATTGCCCCTAAGTCATGAAAGTCGGTCAGTTCATTCATGTCATTGATATGATCAGCTAAAAACTTGTGGGGCTTGCTTTCTAGTTCGGAAGAAATGTTTTAGGCCAGGATACTGATAAATTGGTTTTCCTTGCAATAGTCTTATTTCCCCTAAGTCATGAAAGTCGGTCAGTTCATTCATGTCATTGATATGATCAGTTAAAAAGTTGGGAGGAGGAAACGAAAAGAAGATTGAGTTGCAGCAACCACTACAAGAAATTTGGTTATGCTTTAAATTGCCTATTGTGTCATACTGTTTTATTTAGTTACTATTTAGATTTAATTACTCTCTTTTAGAAGAAAACTTATGTGTAGATTTACACTATGAAGATTAAGGCGTGTTATGTTGAACAAATAGATTGATTGGTTGAATAGCGTTAAAGTAGTGGTTGATTTATTCAGTTAAGTGGATGGTTAAGAAACTCGTGTTTATTAACCACTAGAATATCCTTAAAGTCAACTATTCCAAAATGTCTCTCAAAATAAAAAAGATCGACACTCATTTAGCTAGTCATTAGATTTGAAATCATCCCTTAATGCTACTACATGACTCATTTATATCACGTTACATATTATTAGCTTCTCAATTAGGGGGGGGGGCTTGTTAGAGAGAACGAATGAATGTTGTCATGGGGTTATACTATATCATGGGCCAAAGCTCGACTAATAGGCTAGGCTCCAACAATGTATATTATCTATCGAGCCAAAAGTTGTACATATTTAGACAATGTTTATTTATGAGTTAATTTTTATTATAAAATTTGTGTCTCTCGGTCTTATATATAGGTTGTATTTTAACGTTAAAAATATCAAGTCATATATGGACAAAAGTTGGATTGATTTGGGTAATCGAATTTCAAATGAGTAAATATCTGGGATTAACAACTTCCTCGACTTTGCATTCTCAAAAAAGTCTCTTGGTGCTAAAGAAATATATTGTCCTTGTAAAAAATGCTCAAATCGTTACCAAAAAGACCGTGCAACCGTGAAATCACATTGTATTGAAGTGGGATTTGAAACAGATTACAAGAATTGGACTAGGCATGGGGAAGAGTACATTTCGGCGTATAAGAATGATAATAATGATAGGACAATTGAAGATGGCATTGAAATTGAATTGGGCGTGCAAGATTGTATGAGGCAAATGGTACATGAAGGTATGGTATGCCGGATAGTAACCAGCCAGGAATTGAAGAAATTGTACTATCAGATGCAGCCACCGCAAAGTTTCTTAGACTTTTGAGAAATGCTGATCAAGCCTTGTGGATAGGGTGTGATAAGTTTACAGTACTCTCATTTATTGTTGAACTTATGCACTGGAAGGCTAATTATCGAGTGGCCGATAAGGGATTTACTTCTTTATTAAAGATTTTCATTGGGGCATTGCCTCAGTCAGCAAAAGTGCCAAATTCCTATCGTGAGGCGTACAAGATGACTGCATATTTGGGTTTCAGTTATAAAACATGGGACGCGTGCATTAATCATTGTATGTTGTTTCGAAATGAAACTGAAAAACTTACTAAATGTGAAATTTGTGGAGCCTCTAGATATAAGCAACAAGAAGAAGGGGGTAGTGGTGAAGGTGCGAAAACAAGTGGCAAGAATAAAGTTCCCAAGCAGGTAGCGATGAAGAAAGTATGGTATTTTTCCTTAAAGCAAAGGGTTCAAAGGTTGTATTGGTCATCTAAGACCGCGACACTCATGAGATGGCATGCCGAGAAAAGAATAGACGATGGTGTGCTGAGGCATCCTGCAGACTCTCGTGTGTGGAAGGGATTTCATGAATGTTATCCATTATTTTCAAGTGAAATTCGGAATGTTAGATTGGGATTAGCATTTGACGGATTTAATCCTTTCAGAACAATGACTATATCTCACAGTACTTGGCTGATTGTGCTTATGCCATACAATCTTCCACCTTGGTTATGCATGAAACAACCATATTTCTTCTTTTTGGTGCTTACTCAAGGCCCAAAAGTCGGACAACAAGATAGATGTGTATCTCCAACCGTTAATTGATGAGTTGAAGGAATTGTGGGAAGATTTTATATCAACTTATGATGCATCAAGGAACGAGTTGTTCACTTTACGAGCTTTACTATTATGGACAATAAATGACTTTCCTGCATATGCAATGTTGTCTGGATGGAGCACTAAAGGTGAATATTCTTGCCCTTGTTGCAATGTGAGACCTCAAGCACGATGGTTGGAACATGGTGGCAAGTATTGATATATTGGTCATCGACGCTTCTTGCCTAGCAGTCATACTTTTCGTAAGGATAAAAGCTCTTTTGATGGTACTCATGAAGTGAGAGATAAGCCCAAGTTATTGTTTGAAACAAAATTGCTTAAACAAGTTGAAAATATGGAAACAGAGTATAAAATAGAAGATGTTTTTAAAAAAAGGAAAAGAGAAGAGGGTGAGAAGCAACAAGCCAAGTTGGAGAAGAGAAAGGTTCCTAAGTTGTGTCACAATTGGAAAAAGAGGAGTATCTTCTTTGAGTTGCCATATTGGGAAAATAATCATGTTCGTCATAATCTTGAGGTTATGCACATTGAAAAAAATGTGTATGATAATTTGCTACATACTCTGTTAGGTACTGCGGGAAAATCAAAAGATAATGAGAAATCAAGAAGAGACCTAAAACAGATGAACATTCGGAAACCATTGCATCTACAAATGCTTCCATCTCGCAAAGAAATTATGCCTCCGGCTCAGTTCACAATGAGTAAGAAGCATAAAGACACATTCTTGAAAGTTCTAAAGGGAGTCAAAGTCCCTAATGGCTACTCGTCAAACATATCTCGTTGTGTACATCTAGAGAAAAGAACTATTTGGGTCTTAAGAGCCATGATAGTCATATTTTGCTTCAACAACTACTCCCTTTAGCTGTTCGAAAAGTATTGCCTACTTCTGTTGTAAAAGCCATCATTGAGTTGGCAAATTTCTTTAGGCAATTATCCTCAAAGGTGAATACACTTGTTGATCTCGAAAAGATACAAGATCGGATGGCTGTCACACTATGCGCTCTCAAGAAAATATTTCCGCCAGCTTTCTTTGATGTTATGGAGCACTTGCCAGTGCATTTAGCCGAGGAGGCCTTGTTAGCAGCCCCAATACAATTTTGTTGGATGTATCCGGTAGAGAGGTACATCCATATTAAATTTATTTTGAAAAAAGCTAAATTTCTTTTTACATCTGGTTTAGCATAAGTAAATGTTTTTGTAAGTTTATACTTACATTAAAATTATATGTTCGAAATCGAGCCCACCCCGAGGCCTCCATAGCTAAGGCAATTGTGGCCGAAGAATGTATGACTTTTTGTACACAATATTTGGATGACATTGAAACAAAGTCCAATCGTCCTAGAAGAAATGATGATGAAGGTGACGAGTTAGGCCGCTTTGTAGGAAAAGAAGAGGAAATTACCCTTGATTACATCACACGAGTACAAACACATAGATATGTGCTTTTCAATACTGAAGATGTTGAACAATACATAGAGTAAGTGATTCCTTACTTGAGGCTTACATTCCTTATATCCTTTATATTTTAAATTAATACTTAATTCATATTTCCAATATGCTCAGAATGCATCGTGCACATTTGAGGGAGACACTACCTCGTAATCAATGACATCTTATAGAGAAAGAACATAATGATAAGTTTGTTAGTTGGTTTAAGGATTATGTAAGTATGAAACCACTTTCATATGATACTTTCTTTATTGTTTTAAATATTTTCTTATTAAATTTTATTTTTTATAAAAGGTATGCATGACGAAAGATGCAGTTTCCGAAAGAATTAAAAGTCTTGCATTGGGTCCTCATATGGTTGCGAGGCGGTTTAAGTCTTACATAATAAATGGTTTTCGATTTCGAGTGAAGGATGTCGATAGAAGGAGGAAAACCCAAAATAGTGGAGTCATGCTAAATGCAAGTGTGACAAGTTTTGCGAGTCGAAAGGATAATAATCCCATTGTAAGGGATGTTAACTTCTATGGGGAGTTGATTGAGATCCTTGAAATTCGTTATAGTAACTCAATAAGATTTGTATTGTTTAAATGTGATTGGGTTGATAACCGGACAAACAAGATGGAAGATGAGCAAAAATTTACTCTTGTAAACTTCAATCATAAGTTGTATAAGGATAATCGAGTTGGTGATGAACCATTCATATTAGCATCTCAAGCTGAGCAAGTTTGTTATGTTAAAGATCCTATAGAAAATGATTGGAAAGTTGTGATGAGGATTACACCAAGAGATAGTTTTGACATATATTCAAATGATGATAAACAAGTTTCAGATTCGATTCCACAATTGGTACCATTTTGCTCACAAGATCTGGATGAAAATGTTACTAACGAAGAAGCATCGTGGGTGCGAGAGGGAGTTGATGGGGTCGAGATTGAATTACTAATATCAATGATGTTGATGTTGATATGGCCAATAATGATGATGTTGATATGGCCGATAATGATGATGATTAGTTTGAGTATTATTTGTTTAGATCTCATTTGCTTACTATTACCAAGACAATGTTATGACTTATGTTTCATGTTTCAATCAAACTTGTTATTTTCTATGGTTGAATATTAATATTGTTAATTGTAATATGTATTTGTTTAGATCTTATTTGCTTACTATTACTAAGACAATGTTATTACTTATGTTTCATGTTTCAATCAAACTTGTTATTTTGTATGGTTGAATATTAATATTGTTACTTGTAATATGTATTTGTTTAGATCTCATTTGGTTACTATGCAATTTTACTCACATTTATGATTATGACTTTGTAATATGTATTTTCATGTTTCTTATATATTTTTAGCCAGATATGCCGCCAAGGAAGCAAATAGGTGAGTGCTTATCAAGGAAAGGAAGAGGGTTGGAAAAAAAAATGAAGAAATGGGGTAAAGAAAAACTTAATGTCATATTTAATGAATTTGGACAACCCTGTGGTGGCGAAAGTGCTCAACTAGCTACTCAACTCGGGTATTTTGTGAGAAATGGGGAAAATTTCCCATTAACTAAAGATTGGTGTGAGATGGAACGTACATTTCTAGAGAACATATGGAAATATGTTCAAGTGAGTTGTAATCCATATTCCTTACATAAATCTCATGTTTACTTGATTATTTTTTCTTGACTTTAGTTTTGTATTCTAGTAAGTAGTCAAAAGTCTTATGATTCTCTAACAATTGTTATTTTTCTTTGTTGAATTGTATATAGGATAATACCAATGCACCTCCCGAGTATGAGCAAATATGCTATGTAGCTCTCAATAAACAATGGAGAGATTTGAAATATCAGGTGAGACAAGTATATAATAAGTATGCAAAAGACGACTTTATTTACTTGTAATATGTATTATTTTAGATCTCATTTGCTTACTATGCAATTTTACTCACATTTATGATTATGACTTTGTAATATGGAAATATCAGGTGAGATGTGCATATAATAGGTATGCAACAGACGACGAGCGATTGGCTCACAAACCTGATGCGTGTGTTGATTCGGATCAATGGGTTGAACTTGTTCATACGTGGAGTTCAGAAAAGGCTCAAGTATATTTCAAATTAATCTCAATCTATTATCGTGAATGTCTTATATATTTCAAATTAATACTAATATTATCTTTTTTTTAAGGAAGTATCTCAAATAAACCAAGTGAATCGATCAAAGCAAGAGTGTCTTAATAGGACTGGAAAAAAGTCGCATTGCATACTCCGAAAAGAGGTTTGTCATCGTTCAATTTAGTTCTCGGTTTTCAATTGATGCTTCTTTTTGTATCGTATATAAATATTTTATTTTGTCAAATGATTCTATTATAAATGGTAGAGAGAAGACGAGGGATTATCCACTGATCGAGTAAGCATGTTCATAGCTACGCGCACCGAAAAAGTTGGTCAGGCTGCAGACGAAACCAACTCTCGTATGATCGTAAGTTAAAGTTTCAACATTTTCTGTTTCAGTTTTGTTCTTGTATATAATACTTTTTCCATTTCTAACTTCATTTTCATAATATTATTTAAAGTTAAAACAATTATATTGAACATGTTGTTTTTGTTACAGTTAACGCTCAATGATGCGATTGAAGAACTATCAGAGGAGGAACAAAACTCTCCAAGCAAGCGAGAACAGATATTCAAAAATCTTATAGGAAATGATGGCCATGGGAGAGTGCGCTGTATGGGACAAGGTCTTACCAAAACTAGGGTGTTTGGTAAACCCTCAACTTCTCAAAGTGCTTCTGCAGCCCGTGTTGCTAAACTTGAGGAGAAGATGTCATTCATGCAAGATGATTATGCAAGGCGTGCAGAGGAATTTCAAAAGCAACTTGAGGATCAACGCCAAATGATAGAAGATTTGAAATGTAATTATATGCAACAGCATGAAAATAGCAGTAATAGATAGGCAGTAGTATGTTTTCTCAATCCTATAAATCTAATATCACTAGTTGTTGACTCATAATTTGTCTAATTTAATTAGAAATCTTGTTGAATTGGGTCATACTACAATGGAACCTGCCATATCAAGTTTGAACCACTAGAGTTGAATCTCTTAGAGATATAAATAAGTAAATATAGGTTTTTTTTTTGTTTGTATTGTCAACTATCAAGTCAATGCCAATCCCAGATAACCTTGGGGTGCTTATACATCCAAGAGACATTCGTTAATCAAAATGTGGGTTACTAATGCTACCCATTCAGTACTTTTCGCTCATAAAACTTCATGGAATCTAGTGCTCTTCATTTATAGTTGCATGCAGCAAGGTCTTTGCTTTGATTCTTGCACTGGAACTATAATTCATGGCACTAGTGTCCATGTCATCGTCTATATAAGAATGTAAACACTCATGTACTCGGTTCTGGTTCTATTAGCTTAAATATTCTCTTTTGTTATTATATACCGTCAAACCCTTCTGTGTAAAGTATGATGTTGCCACTATATGATGCCAGATGAACTAAGTCTTCTTGCATGCTTGCAGGTTCATTTGGCAGGAACCAAATGCAGAAGCCATTTGAGGAAGCAACCTATGCACTGAAGGTTGGTGAAATAAGTGACATTGTGGATACTGGCAGTGGGGTTCACATCATCTTGCGAACTGGCTGATTTCTTTGTCAAAAATCTGGGAGGATGGCACAAGGATTGATTGTAGTACCAAGCACAAGGATGCCATGCCATAAACTACAATGTCATTTTGCTACTTATAATTGATGCATGTAAACATTGAGTTTTGAATTCATGCTACAATCTTTTTTGTGTTATTGGTTATGTTAAGTCTTGATATTGTTTTGTATACATTTACGAAGCCTAGTTATTTTATACAGGTTGCATACAGGTTGCATTTGTTTCCTGCTGGTGTATTTTTGGGAAAAATTAATAATACAGGGCTCACTGGGAAAAAAGTCAACTTATTTACGGCGGATAAACGTGAAGAAAATAACAAGGAGTAAAACAAAAATATTTCGGGATCTTACTCACTTTTTCCTTTTATTAACACACTCTCTTGTAATTTCCTTGCATCCAAATGAATACTACTTGGCCTTTATATAGGCTCTACAAAAGACAATATATTAACTACTAATTAATCCTATTAATACTACTAATTACCATAACTCATAACCACCAATTCAATTCTCGTAACTCCCTCATTACTACCCATTTATTCTCGTTACTAACTGAAAAATAACTCCTAAATTATTATTGTCTTTAAGACAATTTCAAACACAAATTCAAATGACAACATTTAAGTTATTTCCAACAAAACGAAGCCGTCGTAAATAGACTAGTTATTTACGGCGGCTTTGTTTATCCGCCGTAAATAAGTTCAATGGACGACTGGTCCCCAAACGGGGGACGAGGGTATCAGATTGGGTCAAAATGGGGACGATTCGTGTTGTGGTGGACGACTCGTCTCTTATATACGGCGGCGAAGACCCGCCATACATAATATTTCATTATATACGGCGGCCTAGACCCGTCGTATATAAGATTTCATTATATACGGCCGTAACCTAACCGCCGTATAAAACTTCCTCAAATACGGCTGTGATACATACGACGTATTTGTATTTCATTATATACCGCCGCACATCAGCCGCCGTATTTGTCCTTGATTATATACGGCGGTTGTATTTCCGCCGTAAATACTATATACGGCGGTATATTCACCGTAAATACTATATACGTCGCGACTTTATACGATACACTATATACGGCGGCATATCCGCCGTAAATACTATATACGGCGGATTTTAACCGCCGTATATAGTGCTGTTTCTTGTAGTGAGTACAAAGAATGCAATCAAATTGTAATCATCTATTTATTCCAAATCTGCATACAGAAAGAGTAAAAGTGGATTGGAGAGTTTTCTCTCATTATATAGTACAGTTGATTGAATTATAACAACAAAGCAGTTAAGTTGTAACTAAATAAATAAACAAGAAGAAAGAAAATTGATAAATATGGAAAAACAAGATAAAAACACTGGGAAAATAAATAACTACTCAAAGGATGAACTTGATACACTCACAGTAGGTGTCTCTTGATTTCAATTCCCCCATGATAGATATAAGCTAACCTTGCCAAGGAGCTTGATTTTGCTGTTGATGAAATGGTGAAGAAGTGTTTATATGATCAAAACCAGCCATACTTAAAAAGTGTTGACTTTGATCAGTAGGAAATCCTCTTAGACCCAAGAAATCTCTTGTTAATTCCTCATTCCCACCACCACCACCACCACCCCTGCCGCCGCCGCCACCTTCTTTAGTTCTACTAAAAAGTGCTTCTGCCTGAGGATGAAAAGTTTCTTGAAAACCAGTACTTCCCTCCCTTTGTTGACCTTGATCTCTTCTTGAATTCAACATCCCATTAAGGGCTTCTTCAAAAGTTGTACCTTGGTCAACAAACCCATGATTTGTAGAAGACATAGAATTCCTTACCATATTGTCAACATGGTCAAACAGAGAATTATTATTATTATTATTATTATGAGGAAGGTGAGGAGGAGGAGGGAGAGCAGTAGCACCAACTTGTTCCATGCAACTAGAGGTGACATTAACAAAACCTTGATGATGATGATGACTAAGACTCCCCCCAAGATTTTCTTGACCATCACTTGAGGACAAACCAAGAACAGAATGACCAGCTGGAGGTGCACACATGTGAGCCTGCATGTGGGCCCCAAACATGGACTGTGATGCAGTGGTGTGACTAGGTTTGCTCATGGTCACTCCCATTTGAGCTGCCTTTTGTAGCAATGCAGTTGCAGACATGTGATGAGCAGAAGATGATGATGATGGTGAAGAAGATGAAAAGAAAGGGTTACTATTAGGGTTAGGGTTATTTTGGGGATTTAACCATGGAGGTAAATTATGATGATCATGAGTATTGGATGAGGGTGGTCTCATTAGGTTGAAACTAATGTTTGGAGGGTCTTGTTGGTCATTTTGTTCAACCTTGAGGGGGAAAACAAGATTTTGTAAATGTAGAGGGTGGTGGTTTGGTGGGATTAGTGAAGATGATGATCTTGCACTTTCTTCTGCTAAAGCATCACAAAAGGCTCTGTGAGTGATGAAACTGTCCCTCCTGTGAAATTACCAAGAAAAAAAAAACTTGAAATAATTAGGGAAGAACTAAACAAGGCACAAGAAAACAAAAAGAATGAGTTATCATTTTATGGTGCAGATTAAACAGTGCTGTTACAGTGCATTTGTCTGATCTCTCTTTCACACACACTCACTACACACACACATTGACTGTTTTTTTTTTTTTTTGTGTGTGTGTGTGTGTGTATGTAATAACCCTTTTTTGTGTGGACAAAAGACATATTAGATGTAACCATTAAAGTTGTCTATGTAAGCAAGGAGTTGAAAAATCTTTGGACTTTCAACTTTATAATGAGAGAGCCAAGAAAAAGAGAGTGAGCTAGCACATCAAAAACATTATGCTCAAGATCACATGTTGACATTGAGAGCATTTTAGAAAGTTGAAACATATATACACACAAAGACACAAACTTTAACTCTCTCTCCCTCTCCCTCTCTCTCTCTCTCTCTCTCTCTCTCACACACACACACACACAAAGATAATGTACAAACAAAGATAAGCAAACCATTTGTTAATGAAAGTTTGTCAAAATGCATGGGTAGCTAGTCTAGGATTACTAGCTAGGAAGAAGCTAAAATAAGTTAACATAAGGCCAACCACATAAACTAGCTACCATGTCTTTTAATTTGTGTGCATTTGTTATAGTTTGAGGTTTTCTTAGCTTGGCTACACGCAATCACATAATACTACATACACAAAAAAAATCACAAAATATTGGTTACAAACACGGTGGTCAGGCTCTCGGTCTCATTTTTCTTTATTTTACCTTCTTAATATCATGCTTAATTACTTTAATTTCTTGAGAAAGTGCATGTGTAATATTTGAATGAATTACCTTGAGAAAAGGGTTCCACAATCACATCTATACTCTCTAGTGCCACAAATCTTGGAATGGGCTTTCCAATCCGATTGAACCGCGTAACGCTTTGAGCATTTTTCACACTTCCATTTTTTCTCGCCGTGCTTCCTAGAGAAGTGTTTCTTGATACCAGTAAGATCTCCAAGTGCCCTTGAAGGATCATGGTGGACACATGCTGTCTCTGGACAAATGTACACTTTCTTCCTAGTTACTTCAGTTTTCGATCTTTGTTTTAGCTTCCATGGTAAATTGTGTCCTCTTCTGTGTAACTGAAGATTCTGATCTCTTTGAAACCCTTTGTTGCATATCTCACAAATGAATCTGTTTGTTGCCATTAGTGATTTGGGTGATAATGCTATCACATCAGCTTCTGGATCTGGACATTAGATAAATAAATAAAACATTCCAAACAGATAAAATTAAGTTGATTAATTAATTAAATCATGCCTTAAAATTGTAAACAGAAGAATGAAACACACACACACACACACACACAAAAGAAAAATGAAAAAAAAAAACACATTCTGACATCCAGACATTTCAAGAATATTTATATGCATGTTTGCCCATTGAAATTGAAGAAATATGAACCATATAACCATAAACTAAAAAATTTCTTGTGATGCAAAACAAAAGTATTAAGGATGTAATTTGCATCATAATATTGTAAATTAAATTAATTTTTTTTTGCTGATAAAAGAAACATAAAGATGATCAACAAGAAACCATCACTAATTGAGTAATACAAAAAATATTTATATTTGCCAAAGATTCACTGACATAAAGAAGAAAACAAAAAAATAATCAAGACCCAAATGATGAAATTCAAGAATCTATATAAATTTGAATAAATAAATAAATAAAAATAACCCATATGTAGAGATTTAACAATCTATGTATATTTGCAAAAATAATACTATAAGAAGAAAAAAAGAGAGGAGCGAGAATCCCACATGAAAAATTCAAGAATTTATGAAATAAAATAAAATAAAATATAATTAGGTAATATTGAATTGAATAGTACCTGGATTGCCTGGGAGATTTCTCTTTCTCTTTGTGCTTGTAGTTGGTTGAGCTTGATTAATGTTATTTGTTGGTACAACTGAAGCAAAGGACTGAGACTGTGGCTGTGGCTGTGGTGGGTACATAGTACCAATTTCATTCCTATTACCTGAAGAAGATAGACTGTTTGCTTCATTTGATGCAGATGTTATGTTTGACATATTCTCATCCCCTCCTACTAACATACCCTTCATCATCTCCAGTAGATCTCTCTCTTATTAAATGAGCCGAGTACTAATCAGAATTATCCGATCGTAGCGAAAACGTCGACAAAATTTTCGAAAATATTCAAAGATTTATGTAGATCAGCTCTTCTGTCCTCCTCCTCTAGCTTGAAGCTATGTTCTTGAGAATATTGGAATAATATTACAAACCCTAATCTGAAACATGGAATAAGCAGAGTTTTAGCTACCCAGTTAGGGTATATACAAGAATTTATTCATAAGATTACTGCTAGTTAGTTTGGACTTGGTTTGGTTTCCAAAAAAAAAAAAAAAAAAAAAAAAAACTAGAAATTAAGAGGATGCAAACAAAATGAAAATGAAGAAAAGATCAAAAGAATAAGTAAGTAGGCAAAACCCAAAAAGATGCCTTAAAAATACAAAAAACAAGAAGAGAAGTAAAGTGGAAAAGCTCCAAGAACCTTAAAACACCACTCACCAAACTAGCTTCTTCATGCTTGAATCATCACAACCATTGCAAGCTAGTAAAATCCACACACAACACTACAAGTACGTGTTTGTGTGGAAGAGTGAGAGAGGGAGGGAGAAAGGGAAAGAGAGAGAGAGAGAGAGAGAGAGAGAGATGTGGATGAGAATGTGAATGTGAATGTGTGTGTAGCAAATGGCTAAATTTAGAGATGTAGGGTAAGGAAAGCAAGGATTTTGGGCCGTCCATACTGTATAATAGTCGAATTTTGTCTCTATAAAATATAATTTTTTCCAATAAAATATAAATTATAACTCATTTTTACACTTTTTGGTCGAATGTACATACTTAACACACACTGTAATATGTAAACCATGTATCTATAAAATATAACTCATCTATTATAGAAAATCTAGCTATTATGCAGTCAGATATCAGCCCGAGAATACGAAAAAGAAAGAAAGGAAAAGAGGGTGAGGGATGAGTTATCTGACGTTGGAATTTGTCCTATCCTTTGTTGTGTTTCTTAGACTTGGAAATGTTTACAACTTGAATTATTGAGTTTGCTTTATCATTGTAAATCTCTCTCTTTTTTTTTTTTTTTTTTTAACTCTCCTAGCTACTCTCTTCTCCTCCACTAGCTTTCTCTTCCTCCAAAAAGTTGAACTAAAGCTACATAAGTAAGAAAAAGAGAGTCAACTTTTTTCTTGACATCTCTCAAGTCCACCGCCCATGTGTGATAAAGAGAGTGTCAACTTACTCACAAAATTTCGAATATAAATGCAAGAGAGACAATGCAAATTTATCATCTGTTCTTGATGATCAACAAGAATTAAACATTCAATTTTGGGACGGAAATAATAGTATTCGTCGATCCAGAACCTATGTTAGGTCATTTTCATTGTTGTTTATGTGTCTGTGGAGATTTGATCATCAATTTGCTGGCGAGAAGTAATTGAATATTTTTAGATCCACTAATTATTTCGAGCAAAACAATCTCAATTCATCTATCCATCTCGCAGGCTCTAAGGAGCATGTATACTTGACATGTATAACCTATGGCCTCAAATATAAACAAATTAAAAGACAAAAAAAAAAGGACTTTAAATATAAGCAAATCTTATTTATTTCAATGCAAATAATCAAATATCATTAAAAATAATAATATTTAATACTCCCTCCGTCCCAAACTAACATACCCATTTTGCCATTTTGGACGTCCCAAACTAACATGCCCCTTTCCTAAAATGACAAAGAATCTTTACTATTCACTACACTCATTCTCTCTCATATTTTACTTTTATACTCACAACACCAATCAACTTTACTATTCCTTCCACTCATTCTCTCTCCAATTTTACTTTTATACTCACAACACTTTCTCCATTACCCACTTTCCTTAATTCTCGAAACAGTAAACGGGTATCTAGGTTTGGGACGGAGGGAGTATATTTTTACTAAAAAATCCCTAATTAATTATTATTTTTCAAAGACAAGTACAAATTTATTACACATTTAATATAAAAGGATATATTAATATTTTTACATGTTTTTTTTTTTTTATAAAATCATGACAATTAAATTACTTTAACTAAGTTCTTAGATAATAAATTTGTAAAAACAACAGAAGAACCAAAATAGGACCCCAAATCCAAGTTTGTCATGTTAATTAATGTTTTCATTTATCTTTGGACCATTGTCATTTAGCTACTATGTTATGGAAAGTGGTTTTAATAGGTTTAAGGCATTATTAAACACAAAATGAAAAATAATAATTGATACATGGAGAGAGGAGAGATGATTAGAAGTTGAATTAGAGATATTGAAATGAGTATTAAATTAGGTAAAAGTAGAGTTAAAAAGTTGATTCACTTTTGCTTGTATGCATATGAATTTGAGGTTAGTGAATAGCAGTCGGACTGCATCAAGCATCGAAATTGTACGCTAGTTGAATAGGTCGATAAGATGAATTAGTCGAGAAAAATGTTTAAAATATTCTCTCTTCGTCTCTAGATGAATGCTAACTTTTTTTTTTTTTAAATTTGATTTTGATCAAAAGCAAATTTAATTTTTTTTTTTCGATATTCATTTGGTGACGGAGAGTAACGTGAACCTTCGAGGAGAAACGGAAATAAACGAGAGAATGAAGTGAAACTACTGCTGTGTCGACTGGCCCTGGTCCGTGTGCATGAATATATATCTACAGAGACTCGCTCACATGATTGGTCTTGTGATTAAATTCCAACTGGCATACTCCATTGAAACCTGATTCTTTAGCTACCCTATCTATTATTCTTTTGGATAAACTATTTCCACCCCTAAACTATATTATTTGTCATAAATCCCCAAAATACTATCTTATCCGGACATTATTCCCCAATCGGACAAGTCTCCGTTAAAAATTTAATGGTTTCCATTAAAACTTTAGTGAACTACATATTTTAAAGACAAAAGCACCCTAGCTAGCCCTTCAAATTTCATTCCAAAAATATACTGTAGCTTTTATTTTGATTTGTTAAAAAATAATTTATTTGTGTTGAAAATGATGCTTTAGTCTTACTTTAAGAAGACACAAGCTAATGTATAGGAGTATGGTTTTATTTTATAAGACACAACACTTATTTTGAAACGGAGAGAATACTATTTTTAGGATAACCCTTAAAATGTTGCACCATTTAAAAATCAAAATTTTAAAGATAATATTCTACATGCTTGCGTCTTCTTAAAATAAAATAAAAAAAAAATCAACAAAAATGAACAAAAAGAAAAGTAGTTATTAAATAAAAAGAAGTTATTTTTTGAACTTAAATTTAAAAGTACTAAAGGAAAGGGGATGTAGTGTGCTAGAAGTTAATAGAAATTGTTAAAATATTAATGGAATCTTGTCATAACAAAGCATAATATCCTAAACAAATAATTTATGGAGTGTTTTGTGGCTAGTAAAATAGTTGAGGGATACAACTCAATAACCCAAATAGTTTATGGGGGTTTGATGCAGTTTTCTTTTTCATATTTAAATTCCTTATCAGTCATCATTTAAATTCCTTATAAGTCATCAATTACCTCTTTTCTTTTGTCCAAACAAAAAAATTGAATAAATAAATCACTCCAAACTTATGATTTGATTTAATTTTGATTAAAAAATTAAATTTTTGGTATAAAACTTTAGATTTGTTGATCCACCATAAAGAATCCAATCAATAATTGTTTAAATATTCATATTCTTTTTTTGAATTCTATTGTGTTGATCATAAATGTCACACAGATAATTCAGAATAGAGAAAAATAAAAATAAATTTTATTTAAAAATGTAATATTTATCATTATTGGACGAGTTGGTCTTATGAAAAACTAGTTTTTTCTTAAGATATGAAAAAACGTGTTTTCAAATTAAGCGCTGGCAATTTTGTAAATACTGGCAACCATGTTCAAAATAAACGGTGACATTTTTGTAATTATTGGTTTCCGTTTATGCCGATTAATGCATTTAACAAGCTGCCAGGTGTGATAAAGTGCCGGTTCATGTATCACAAATTGCCAGCAAAAAGTGCCAAGCAGATTTAACAAAGTGCCAGTGTAACCGACACCGGCACTTTGTTAAACCGGCACCGACACTTTTACACGGCACTTTTATATACGTGAACCGACACTCTTCACACCGGCACTGCTCAACTAACACTGGCACTTTGTTACACTAATATTTTGCCGGCTCTCAAAAACACAAGGATCGGCATTCAAAAAAACATGAACTGGCATTCAAAATCACATACACTGGCACTCAAATACACAGACACCGGCACTCAAAAACACTCGATAATCATTTTTTCTCGGCATTCAAAAAATATGGACCGGCACTCTATTATACACTAACTGGCACTCCAAAAACATGGACTGGCACTCTAAAACACATAAACCGGCATCTAATTACCTACCCACCAATACATCAAATTCTCAAACCGGTACTCAAATGCTTATAAACCGGCATTAATTATCACTAAAATCGGCACATAAAAATCCAAATCCCTAACGTAAAATCCCAATCCCTACGTGCGCCTCTCTCTCTCTAACCTCTCTCTAAACGCAATTCCATTCGCCTTCTTCTCCAGTCGTCTTCTTCTTCTCCGATCTCTACCCAATCGGTGTCCCCATCTTTCTTGAGCCGGCCAAAATTGACCTAAGCTTGCAATCGATCTGAGTTTTGTTCTCAAAGAATTCATATTTGGATCTCTTTCCGTCGAGCGTGTGTGCATTCGATCTGAGTTTTGTTCTCAAAGAATTCATATTTGGTTGTCGCCGATTGATTTGGAATTGGCGTTGGTCTTGGATTGAGGGAGAATTAGGTTTGGTTGAAGTCGCCGGTGAGGAAGAGGATTGGTTGAGGGATTTGGTCCGGCAATGGAGGTCGGGCTTGGAGAAGAAGAAGACGCAGGGAGCTCCTTTTGCGTATAGAGAGAGAGTGCGTATAGTGAGAGAGAGAGAATGGGCCGTTGAAGAAAACACGTTTTTTCTTAAGGTTAGAAAAAAGGCGTTTTTTATGAGTTTTTCGCTTATTGGACAGATGAAAAAAGAAAATAAGAATTTAATATTATTCTACGGATGAAAAAAGAAAAATACGAATTTATTATTATTGGACAGATGACCGAATAATTTTTTAAAAACAGGGGAGTAGAGTACATTGAAGAAGATTCAGAATACAATAAAATTGTTAAAAATCTGACAAATGTCACGGTTATTGATAATAATAATAACACAATGTAATTTGATGGTCCCAAACCAAATGCTGCTCATTCCGTCAGCATCACTTGAGTTGTGGAAGAGAGAGAAACAAAGAAAGTGAGAGATTTGGACAATGCGTTATGCAACATTATTTTTATTTTAATATGATATAAATTTTAATTTAATTTTTTATTAATTAATAATTGCCAAAAACTTATAAAAAATGCGTTTTTTGTGATCTTAACAAAAAACGTGTTTTTATATTTTCTCTCTAACACAAACGCAAAGGAGCGCTCTCTCTCTCTACTCTCTCTCTATACGCAAAGAAGCAGAGCCTCACCATTGCCGCTCCCAAAATCTTCTTCCTCACTCATCTCTCCGGCCAGTGACGATCACCATTGCCGCTCCCAAAATCGTCTTCCTCACCGGCGACCTCAACCAAACCTAATTCTCCCTCAATCCAAGACCAACGCCAATTCCCTTCACCCAAATCAATCGGCGACAACCACATCACAACGAATCTTAAATTGTAAAATGGGGGTTTTCGCTCAACAAACCTTTTTGTTGCTCAACTTCAATGGCTTGGATTCTTGAAATTCCCGCACAGACTTGAATTTACTCAAGAACCCAATTAAAAAATCGTCTCTTTGGATTCTCAGATTACAGAGTACAAAATAATCCAATTAATATAAGTGAAATCAGTTGAAAAGGCAAGAGTGCACAATAAATGGAAAGGGTTTTTATGAGTTTTTGGTAGTTTGCATCTTCCTGTGAGTGACAAGGAGAGATATTTGATCTGGTGCGTTGTGGAAGAAAACAATTTTGGTTTTGTGATTTTGAATGCCAGGGTAAGTTATTTTGAATGCCAGGTTACTTGATTTTGAATGCCAGTCCAAGGTTTTTTGAATGCCAGTTCATTTAGAATTGAGTGCCAGTTAACGTATAATCAAGTGCCAGTTGGTGTATAATAGAGTGCCAGTTAGTGTATAATAGAGTACCAGTAAGTGTGTAACTGAGTGTCAATGTATTTTTGAATGCCAGTTCTTGTAATTTTGAATGCCAGTCCATGTTTTTTTGAATGCCAGTTCATGTTTTTTTGAATATCAGCAAAAATAATTATCAGTGTTTTTGAGTGCCAGTATATGCATTTTTGAGTGCCAGTAAATGTGTTTTCAAATGCCACCATGTATTTTTGAATGTCGGTGCTTGTATTTTTGAGAGCCAAAGAAAATATTAGTGTAACAAAGTGTCAGTGTTAGTGTAACAGAGTGCCAGTGTGAAGAGTGCCAGTTTATGTATTTAAAAGTGCCCGTGTAAAAAGTGTCAGTTTCATGTTTATAAAATGCCAGTATGAAATCACTGGTCATTTGTAATATTAACACTGGCATTTATCATGGTTGCCAGTAATTACAAAAATGTCACCGTTTATTTTGAACACGGTTGTCAGTAATTACAAAATTGCCACCGTTTATTTTGAAAACACGTTTTTCCTTATCTTATGAAAAAACTAGTTTTTTATAAGACCAAATCTTAATAATTTAATCTTTTAAAAGAATTACATTTGAAAATGTATTTAAAAGAGATTAAACCTTTAATATTTGTGTGAAAAGGAATATTACATGTGATTGAATTATAACTCTTTTTTGACAGCAAATGATAATAACAATTATACGTCTTATTTCATAATAAGTGTTGCATATTTACTTTTATCAATCTGCAGTATTATATTTTAAGTAGATGCAAGTTTATAATGATATAAACAATATATAAATAAATTGCCCAAAAAATAAATACTAATATAAAATAAATAAAACAGATTTCTAAAGGAGTTGGTCTTATAAAAAATTAGTTTTTTTCTTAAGATAAGGAAAAACGTGTTTTCCAAAGCGCTGTTCAAAATAAACGGTGGCAATTTTGTAATTACTGGCAACCATGTTCAAAATAAACGGTGGCATTTTTGTAATTACTGGCAACCATGATAAATGCCAGTGTTAATATTACAAATGACCAGTGATTTCATACTGACATTTTATAAACATGAAACTGGCACTTTTTACACGGGCACTTTTATATACATGAACTGGCACTCTTCACACTGACACTCTGTTACACTAACACTGGCACTTTGTTACACTAATATTTTTGCTGGCTCTCAAAAATACAAGCACTGGCATTCAAAAATACATGGACTGGCATTTGAAAACACATTTACTGGCACTCAAAAATGCATATACTAGCACTCAAAAACACTGATAATTATTTTTGCTGATATTCAAAAAAACATGAACTGACATTCAAAAAACATGGACTGGCATTCAAAATTACAAGAACTGGCATTCAAAAATACATTGACACTCAGTTACACACTTACTGGCACTCTATTATACACTAACTGACACTCAAAACCATATACACTGGCATTAGTTTACACTAGCACTCGCACATCAAATCCCCACAACAAATTCCCAACTGGTAATCAAAATGTAGAAACTGGTAATCAAATATATAGAAACTGGTAATCAAATATGTAGATACTGGCACAACGCCTTTTCAAACACACAAATTCAACTCCGTCCAATCACTATCCATTAGACCAGACTTACCGGTTAATCCCAATCTCAACCTTCTTGCTCCGATCAATTGCTCCGATCAAGGCCAAACCCTCTTTCCAAACGAACCCTGTCCATCTCCGTTTCACTTCTCCACTCAAATCAACGAAGAATGGCTTGGAGGCAAATCCCTTTCCAGAATCGAAGATTACTGTTCTCAATTACCCCCAATTCCCTAGAGAGATAGAATCGATTGAGAGAGTCGCCACCTCGGCTGGGAGAGAAGAGAGGATTGGTGGAATTGATTAGCCGGTGAACCTGTTTTTAGATGATGGGGAACGGTGAGGAAGAGGATTTAGGGAGAGGAAACTGGTAGTGGTGGTGAGGAAGAAGACGATCTTCAGACGGGAATGGTATTTGCGTCTAGTGAGAGAGTAGAGAGAGAGAGCGCTCCTTTGCGTAGCGTATAGAGAGAGCGTTCGGTTAAAAACACGTTTTTTTTTAAGCTCACAAAAAACGCGTTTTTTACAAGTTTTTGGCCTTCTAAAGTCAATTGAAGCATTTAATATGGAAAAAAAATATTCTCCCACTCACTAAATGAATATCCAATTTTATTTTGAGTGATATTTACAAAATGTTGAATTCAAGTATTTTTAGCAACACGAGTACATTAAAACCCGTCACAATCTCATTATATTATGTCACACGTTCAAGTGTGAATTATAACTTGTTGTATGACTAAGGAGACTTTAGTAATTTTCCAAAAAAATGTACATTGATTTTGAGACAATTTTTTTTGAAAATGTAGATATATATTTAGGGACGGCCAAAATCTGCTGAGAAACGCGTTTCTCCATAATTTATGGAGAAACGTTTTTTTCAAAAAAAAAAGTTCTGGAAAAAACTAAACCTCCATCGTTGCACTCGCAATCTCTTGCCATCGCCGTCTCCGATCTAACTCCGCGCAACTTCGTCGTTTCCAATCTCTGTTTTTACGCCAGATCTGACTGGAAGAAATTGTTTGATTTTGATTTTCACTTTGAATGTAATGAAGAAGAAGGGATTTGTTTTGAAGAGGGAGGAGAGAACAAAGAGTTAAGAATTACCAACACCCGTTGTCAAGTCGTCATCCTTTCCAGATCCAGCCATCGCCATTGCTACCTCTTCAACCGCTGGCGAACTCGATCCTTTCAAACCCCATCATTTCCCATCCCAACACCACCGTTGTTTTTCTTCTCCACCCTACCCTGTCGACAACTTATTCTTACATAACTCCATCTTTGAACGCAATCGTCATCCTCATTCTACCCAACGCCGCAATCGACCTCATTTGTAGAACAGAAACGTGTTTTTCTGTTGTTCTGGATATCCGTCCCAAGGCTTCTGGATATCAATATTCAATGTTCTGGATATCCAGAACTTTTTGAAAGTGATATTCAGAACCAGAAATTTAGAATTTGCCTTGGTCTTGACCCCAAATCTTTTTTTCTGGATATTCGTCCCAAGGCTTCTGGATATCAATATTCAATGTTCTGGATATCCAGAACTTTATGAAAGTGATATCCAGAACCAGAAATTTAGAATTTGCCTTGCTCTTGGCCCCAAATCTTTTTTTCTGGATATCCGTCCCAAGGCTTCTGGATATCAATATTCAATGTTTTGGATATCCAGAACCCTTGAGACTGATATCCAGAAAAAATTTTTATTGAATGAATTTTTTTTTTTTTTTGAAAAAACACGTTTCTCCATAACTTATGGAGAAACGCGTTTCTCTAAAGACCTACTCTTAGGGACGAGAGAGAGAGAGAGAGAGAGCGAGAGAGTAATAATTGGACATAATTATGATGAATATATTAAAATTTTGTGACAATAATATTTTTTTTTTCAAAAAAAAATGTCGGTTAATTCATTTTACATTTTTTTATACTTTTAAATATGTTATTAACTTTCACATTTTATTTATTTCATAAAAGTTTTATCATCTCTTTTTCTTTGTTTCTCTCAACTTCTTTGACGAGTCCTCATATATTATCATATTATTTGACTTTAAATTATTTTAATATTAAGATTTTGCGTTATTATAATGTCCTTTATTCATAGCCGTTCCTTGAAAATCTAATATACAATATAGAGCGGAAATAATCGCCTATTGACTAGGGATAAAGAATGGCCATGATTTGTCCATAACTACCTGATCCAACGGTATTCATTGAATGGTTTCTTTTCTTCTTTATTTTTAATCATTAGATTCCTTTTCACTGTTAAGATCATATGGCTAATATTAGGCGGTTTCCAAAATTCTATTGACAAGAGACTAAAAGCAGTCAGGATTAATCAAATCCAACAGTCAGAAACTGTCATAAAATAAATATAAAATTAATTAATTTTAAAAAATAAAAATGTGTAAAAAATAAATATAAAACTAACTGACATGGATTTTGGTTACTTTTGTAATATACTTTTTAAAAATAAAAGTGTGTAGATCCGATCGCTCCCTTTATTTCGCAGAATCAACTCAATCAAATTTTGACATATTTTTATAAATATAAAATTAATTATTTTTTTAAAAATAAAAGTGTGTAGAAAAATAAATATAAAATTAACTAACATGGATTTTGGTTACTTTCGTAATATACTTCGCAGAATCAACTCAATCAAATTTTTGACATATTTTTATAAATATAAAATTAATTAATTTTTTAAAAATAAAAGTGTGTAAAAAAATAAATATAAAATTAACTGACATGAATTTTGGTTACTTTTGTAATATATGATTTTTTATTAACTCAATCAAATTTTGACATATTTTTATAAATATAAAATTAATTAATTTTTTAAAAATAAAAGTGTGTAGAAAAATAAATATAAAATTAACTGACATGGATTTTGGTTACTTTTGTAATATACTTTTTAAATTAAAAGTGTGTAGATCCGATCGCTCCCTTTATTTCGCAGAATTATAATTTTTTTTAACTTAGTATTATATGAGTAGGCAAGGTTATCGAGAAGAGGGTACTGAGTTGGGTTGAGAATTGCCAAAAAAGAGCAAAGTAAGTGGGGGACGAGAGGGGTTAACATGAATGAGGAAAGCGAGTGTTGGCGGGGGTTACAGAATGAAGAAAGCTAAAAAATAACTTTCTATTGACTTTAGATAAAGAAGGGTCCAAATTAATCCATAACCGCCTTTATCTAATGACTATTATTAAACGATTTTATTTCTTTTTAATTTCAATCTTTGAATTATTTTTTAGTAACTCTAATCTAAGGGCTGACAGTGAGCGGTTTCCTTTATTCACTTATTTTTTAATTTTTGGCAAAAACAATATTTTCATCATTGAACTATAACATTTTTCAAAATGTTCGCACTTAACTATATTTTTTCAAATGTTCTCATTGAACTTTTACATTTTTCAAAATGTTCTCACTCTGTTAACAAATTTGCTTAAAGTTTAACGAAATACATTTTTGTTAGTTTTATATAACCTCCATCCCATAAAGTTTATAATATTTTTGAATCCTTTCAGAGCTTGAATCAAATATTAAGATTGTAGTTTAACAAAAAAAAAATTGCATTCTTTCACCGGGTTAATCAATTTAACTATTAAGTTCAAATCAAGCAAGGCTTCGGGTGTTGATATAAAACTTTAACCATCCATTAAGGCAATCAACCTCTCCATCCTCCCTATTGCAGAATACGTTATACACTTTTATAGGACCGACCAAATTCATGCTGTCACCGTGCCATTGGCACGGGTAAGAGTACTAGTCTAATATACAATATAGAGCGGAAATAATCGCCTATTGACTAGGGATAAAGAGTGGCCAGGATTTGCCCATAACTACCCGATCCAATGGTCTTCATTGAATGGTTTCTTTTCCTCTTTATTTTCAACCATTAGATTCGTTTTCACTTTTAAGATCATACGGCTAATATTAGGCGGTTTCTAAAATTCTATTGACAAGAGACTAAAAGAGGCTAGGATTAATCCAATTCAACAGTCAGAAACTGTCATAAAATAAATATTAAATTAATTAATTTTTTAAAAATAAAAGTGTGTAGAAAAATAAATATAAAATTAACTGTCATGGATTTTGGTTACTTTTGTAATATAATTTTTAAAAATAAAAGTGTGTAGATCCGATCGCTCCCTTTATTTCGCAGAATCAACTCAATCAAATTTTGACATATTTTTATAAATATAAAATTAATTAATTTTTTAAAAATAAAATGTGTAGAAAAATAAATATAAAATTAACTAACATGAATTTTGGTTACTTTTGTAATATACTTTTTAAAAATAAAAGTGTGTAGATTCGATCGCTCCCTTTATTTCGCAAAATCAACTCAATCAAATTATGACATATTTTTATAAATATAAAATTAATTAATTTTTTAAAAATAAAAGTGTGTAGAGAAATAATATAAAATTAACTAAGATGAATTTTGATTACTTTTGTAATATACTTTTTAAAAATAAAAGTGTGTAGATCCGATCGCTCCCTTTATTTCTCAGAATTATAACATTTTTTTTACTTAGTATTATATGGGTAGGCAAGGTTATCGAGAAGAGGGTACTGAGTTGGGTTGAGAATTGCCAAAAAAGAGGAAAGTAAGTGGGGGACGAGAGGGGTTAACAGGAATGAGGAAAGCGAGTGTTGGCGGGGGTAACAGAATGAAGAAAGCTCAAAAATAACTTTCTATTGACTTTAGATAAAGAAGGGTCCAGATTAATCCATAACCGCCTTTATCTAATGATATTTATTAAACTATTTTATTTCTTTTTAATTTCAATCTTTGAATTATTTTTTAGTAACTCCAATATAAGAGCTGACAGTGAGCGATTTCCTTTATTTACTTTTTTTTTTTAATTTTTGGCAAAAATCCTATTTTCATTACTGAACTATAACATTTTTCAAAATATTCTCACGGAATTATGTTTTTTTTCAAATGTTCTCACTGAACTTTTATATTTTTCAAAATGTTGTCACTCTGTTAACAAATTTGCTTAAAATTTAACGAAATGCATTTTTGTTAGTTTTATATAACCTCCATCCCATAAAGTTTATAACATTTTGAATCCTTTCAGAGCTTGAATCAAATATTAAGATTGTAGTTTAATAAAAAAAAATTGCATTCTTTCATCGTGTTAATCAATTTAACTATTAAGTTCAAATCAAGCAAGGCTTTGGGTGATGATATAAAACTTTAACCATACATTAAGGCAATCGACCTCTCCATCCTCCCTATCGCAGAATACGTTATACACTTTTATAGGACCGACCAAATTCATACTATTACCGTGCCATTGGCACATGTAAGAGTACTAGTCTATAAGAACAATTAATGTCATATTTTTTTTGGGCAAATTGCATTTTAGTTACCTGAGTTTGTCGAGATGTTTCAATTCGTTATCGAATTTGCATTTGTTATAAGTTGGTTATTAAGTTTGTCTTTTTGTTGCAATCAGGTGTGATTTTGAATGAACTGTTAAAAATCTAACTAAAAGCATAACACGTGATGCTCACTTGAGTTACTTAAGGGCTATTTTGATATTTTCCATCAAATTTGACTCCCATAATTTTAAGGGGGTTAGTTGACATTTTCTAAAAATGAGGGAAATGTTAAATATAAACCCCCCACTTCTTTTCCTTCCATCCCCGGAATAAAACCTACCTCTACATAACTTCCGATCAACCTTCATAATTCCCAGCTAATCACCTTCTTCCCCCAAATAAAATCCACTTTTTCATAGCATGTGAATTGGAATGAGGTTTTGGATGGGAGAAGAAGATGGCATGAGATCGAATCTCCATAGCTATAACAATCAAATTCATTCAGTGAAATCGTTAATTTTATCAAGGATTAGGGTTAGAATCAAGTTCTTTTTATCAATTTTCAAAAATGAAAGTTCACCCAGCCCCAAATTGGCTAAACGTAATTCTCCCCCAATCTAATCCACTCCGACCGAAGAAACTCCGACGATTGCCTCACATCTTTGTGAAAGTACTCGAGCTTCCTTTCTATGCCGATGCCGATGTAGTTATCCAGGAAATGTCGGAATCTCTTCAATTTGTGGTCGACACCGATGAAGATATCGACCACGATATTCGGGCACAAACAATCGAGATCTATCCTGGAGTTACTAAGTTGTTGTTCAAGGTGCGCACGTGTTTAGTGATTCGATGAAGCTTGATGTGTGGCGGTTTTGGGTACCGGCGTCCACTAGGCCTGAGCTTGCCACGGCGTCTTTCGATGATGGGGAGCTTGTAGTTACTGTGCCCAATGACTTGGATATCAATGAGGATGATAAAGGCAGAAGAAATGGAGATGAAGTTTGGGGTGAAGGTAACGAAGCAGCACGATCTTTTTTTATATTTAACCTTCCCCTCATTTTTAGAAAATATCAACTAACCCCCTTAAAATTATGGGGTCAAATTAGATGGAAAATACCAAAATAGCCCTTAATTAACTCACGTGAGCAGCATATGTTATGCTCTTCGTTATATTTTTAACGGTTCATCCAAAATTATACGTGATTGCAACAAAAATACAAACTCAATAACCAACTTGTAACAAATGCAAATTCGATAACCAATTGAAACATCTGGACAAACTCAAGTAACAAAAATGCAATTTGCCCTATTTTTTATTTTGCAAATTATTAGAAGTCTATAGTTGAGTAATATGACATGAAATGTTACATGACTGCTAGAAGGTCAAAAAAACATAATACAGTAAAAACCTGATGATGCCAAAAAAACGTTCGTATCAGCCCAAATTTAGCGGCAGGTTGTATCCTGTATGATTGTAGCCTCAAAAAGAATAACAAACACATAAACTAAGTCGGGGCTTCACCGACGAAGGCTCTCCAGTGTGAGAGTAAGTATTTGTGTTAAGATAGAGAAATCAATTGACAAAAGTTTGGCATCAAAAGATGTGTTACCCACATAATATGAATTATGACTTGTTTATATAGGCATAGCATTGTAGAGTCCATGTTGGATAGGAATGCATGTGAGATAAGGTTATAATCCTAGGGGGATTGTACCTGTTCACAATCCTTATTTGAGTAGGATTAGGCAACATATTCTACACGTGCGCCTTAGAGGAGATCTCCTCGTCGTACATGGTCTGGTCGGCCCAAATTGTGCCGAGGAAGAGAGATGTGAAGGATAGGGAAGCCCATTTCCTTATTTTGTTGACAACTGAGGAGGGGCTCCTCGTCTTCAAAGGAGGCCTTGCTCGACCTTAATATATGCCTTGCTCGACTTATAAGATTATGCCTTGTTGCCATGAAGTTTGGTTGGGCCTTGGTCATTATTTGCTCTACTATGTCTAGGTCGACATAGTGGGAAGTGACGAGGAGGCACAACGAGCAAAGGTAGGGAAGGCCCACTCCATTTGTCATAATTTGAGACTTGTGTGGATTATTTTTTAGGCCCAATCCATTGGGCCTTGCCCGGCCTGATCCACCTTCGTACCTCGGTTTATACCGTTCAGTGGCCCCCGACTTTCTAGCTCAGCTATGCCGAGGAGGAAGTATTGCTCTACCTCGGCTTAAATGAATACAAACAGGCTTTTATGTGTCATTAGGTGCTTCATTATCCGCCGGTTAATTCGTACAATTATGGGCGTGTCGTAAAAAGTATGACATCCACCTTGGGAACCCACTAGAGCATTTATTGCAAGGGAAAGGACGGCGTCTCAACCCGGTTTTTGACCCATACCCGTTTCAGATTTGGGTATAAAATCTAAAACACACTTCCTTTTTACTCTTTTATCACTATTTCGACTTGAGAGAGCATTATAAGGTTGTAAAAACTGCAAATCGTCTTCTTGATTCCTTGGAGAATTTATGGGTTATTTTCTTCGATTATTTCGAGTTTCTCACCAACAAATCATCAAATCAGTTATAATTTCTCCCCATTCTTCTTATTTTATGCTTTGATTTTATTCGAATTTCTGGGTTTTGGATTTGTTGTTCTTGGCGTGTTCTTGAAGCTTTTCTTGAACAATCTTGTGTCTTCCTCGTCCTTAGAGATGGCGTGGACGTGAAGAAGTAACCTAAACGCCCTCTACTGCTATCATACCCAAAACCTTAGGATCTACCAAAGGATTGACGGGCCATGGTTGATGCTAAGTCTAGGAGAGATAGGAGAAATTCTGATGAGGTACCAATCTCCTAGTACCAACGTGCACTACAGAAGTCGATATAGGATTGGCCGTCTTGACGTTGAGTCTCAAAACGTTGTGTTGTTCCATGGTTGGACCGAGATTCTTGACCATATCAACCTCTACTATTTGAAGTCCGACCATTTGGAACGTCCTCCACTGTTGTGTAAGGATCCTTCCTCGATTTTAGTTTATAGGACGAGGAGGGATATTCTTCCTCTTCCTCTTCCTCGTCTTCCATTTTCCTTGGCCAAGTAACAACCCTTAATTCTTTTGTTTGTGCAGCCATGACGGGAAGAGGAAGTGGTGCTGCTCGTCTCACCGGTCCCTCGACTTCTGGGAGGATTGTAGATGCGTTCACCGAGGGAGCCCAATCTGGAGGCTGAGATAGAGGTCGGGGTGGATTAGGCCGAGGTAGAACTTATATCCCTAGGCTCAAACCCACAAGAGCAGGGGAGCCTATGATAGAGGAGATCCATTCTAGATATGGGGTATCGAAGGAAGAGTACCGACTTAGTTACTTTCCCGGTGTCCCACTCAAGACCGAGAAAGCTGTGACTGACTTTTACTATAGTCGAAACCATGTCCATTTCTTCTATAAGAAGTTCCAATTGGGTCTGCGTCTCCCCTTAGATCTCTTCATTTATGAATTCCTTGAGGATATGCAAGCCGTCCCGGCTATGCTAGGTGCTAACGCCGTGAGGTTCCTCATCGACTTCATAGTTCTCTGTCGTAGCTTAGGTTTTGAACCTTGTCAGTCTTCCTTCCATCACTTCTTTACCGTTAGCTATGAGGATTCAAGGCTTTTGTTGATAAGGAGTGATCCAAATCAACCCAAACTTATTTTCCCCATGTCGATCAAGGTGTATGGGTGGAATAACCACATCATCAGAGTGGAGAGCCGACAAGGCTGGGAGTTTGCTTCTACCTCGGAGTACCCCTGTGTGCCCGAGCAGGTATAGAGGCCTGAGTGGAGTGGGCAACTGATTGAGAGACTAAGGCAATTTGCCGAGGTAGGAACTCTGTGTGCTGGTCCACTCTGGAGACTGATCAGAGGTATTACGTTTAGGCCGGGGTCATGCGAGACCCCTTGGAGGGCCTAGTGCCTATGGTTCCAGTTGTGAGGGGGAATAGATTTTGAGACTGTAGGGTGCATCCGGTTTCGTTTTTCATTCTGATTGTGACACATGCAAGCTTTACAAGGACAAGTGTTTGGCCGAGTACGGTGTAGTTGGCTATAAACTTTTTTTTATCTCTTCTCGTCTTTCCCATACTTGTGTGCTTTTTTGTTTTGTTTTTTGTCCTTCCTTGTCGTTTTGATAATATGTTCTTTCTCGTCTCTGCATATCCGACAATCGACCAAGAAATGGAGATGTCAGAAGAACTACTTGACCCCTAAGCAATAATGAAGTTGAGGAGGAGGACGTCGTGCTTCTCGGTTCAAAATAAGAGACGGGATGACGCTTTTCACCGTCAAGCTATATTATCCACCAAGAATGCTGGGGCGTTGCCCTTGAAGCCGGTGGGGGGGGGGTGCTGCTACCTCCACCGAGGAAGGGAATGTCGGGCAAGGGGCACATGCTGAGGATGGACAGAGTTCCTAAGCTCTAACTTCTGATGTCGAGGAGGCGATAAGGCAAGCCGGTCCAACTAAGACCGTGGAGGCTGCGCCGGTGAAAGAAACCCTGCCCAAAAACGGCAAAGGGTGGAAACAAAAAGAAACCTCCCTCCAAGAGAATTGTTGAATATTCCTCCAAGGAGGTCACTGCTTGGCACGTGAAAGCGTATGCTGAAGTCGAGCAGGTAGCCAAGGAGTTAACTGTCTACCTAACAATCACGGGTTTGGATGTACTGGCCAGGAAGGGCCATAAGCTCAGGCTAGGCTGGCCTGTAGTCCATCGTGCTATGGATGAGGACTTGCTTGAACATTTCAAAGAGGCCAAGCCGAGCAGGGAGCATCTGGCCAATAGAAAGGGCCTCCTTCTAAGCGAGGTAACCTTCTCGTCATAACTTTCTTTTTCTTCTCGGTTTTATCATATTTGTTATTTCTTGATGATAAATTCTGTTTTCTTTGTTGTAGCTTGCCACAATAACTGCCTATGAGGCAATAAAGAGCAAAGCGGCTGACGAGCACGAACAGAAACTTGAACGGCAGATCGAGAAAAATCAGGCAGATCTGGCCAATGCCGTGGCTCTCCTTAAGTCATTGAGGCCCGAGGTAGATGAGTAGAAGGCGGCCAGGGCACAGACCGAGAAGGCTAGAGAGGCGGCCAAGTAGGCTCAGGCCAAAGCCGAGGAATCCAACAAAGCCGGGCAAGTTGAAATTGAGAAGCTCATAGGTGAACTCAAGGCAAATACCGAGGAAGCTGATGCCCGGTATAAGCAGTTGGAGACCAGCTTGCCCATACAAATTGAAGAGGCTATCTCTCAATTTAAGGTCAGCCCGGCCTTCAGACAAGCTTTGGCCGAGAAGACGGCCACCATATATTCTGATGGCTATCTCGACTTAGCCAGAAGGGCCTTAGTGGACCCAACTCTTCATCCCAACGTAGGCTTTCTTGCCCGTCTTATATGCCAAGATGCCTATGATGACCTTGCTCGGTCTGGCCATGCCTTGTTGCCATTTCTGAATATGCCTTGAAGTTGATAGTGGCCCAAGATGCTCGTGAACGCCGTCCTGCCTGTATCTCATCTTTTATATCAAAGAAGTGCCTTTTTTCTACTCGACATCCTCTTTATTGCTTTTGATATGAACTGCCTTGCACTCGAATGTTTGTTATTTTGTATGTATGCTTCATGATTGATTGTTGAATATTTGTACAAGTGAAAACTGACTTGGGAAGCCGAGGAAGTTCTTCCCTTCTTTCAGGATTATTTTGTTTAAGCCGAGGGAGATCGTTCGGTTTTAAACACTTGGTAAATTTGCAAGTTTGGTCATTAGGCCGAGGGAGGTTTTTTGGCATGACATTTAGGTTATTTTTGATTTTATCTCTATAAGCCGAAGAAGGTTGCTCGACCATAGGTATTAGATAATTTGTTAATAGTTTGCCTCTCTATGCCGAGGAGGATCGTTCGGCCATAGGTATTAAGCAATTTTTTAAGGTTTCAACTCCCTATGCCGAGCAAGTTCTTTCGGTCATAGGTCTTAGGTAATTTTTGAATGTTTGTCTCTTCATGCCGAGAAGGGTCGTTCGGTTATAAGAGTTAGACAATTTTTGAATATTTTACCTCTATATGCCAAGTAAGGTCGTTCGATAATAGGTATTAGGCAAATTGAGGGAAATTATCCTTTTGATGCCGAGGAGGAGCTCATCGTCATTTGTCTTGGTAGTCTTTTTGTCTTGATAAAAACTGAATCTTTATTAACTGAGACTGATTACATCAAACTGCAATCTTATTTAGCTTGAAAATAAAGAAAAAGACTAACAAGTAATAATATATTAAATAAAAAACAGACTAAAACTAATGATAATACTATCGTAGATGATCAGAATGCCACTGATATTTCAGCTCTTGCCCATCTGGGGTCTTCATTTTGTAGGTCCCTTATCTGATAAATTGAGTGATGATGTAAGGGTCTTCTCAGTTTGGGGAGAGCTTATTTTGTACTGCCTTTCTGCCAGTTGCTTCAATTTTTCTAGGTACTCAATCTTCGACTTGGAATACTCTCTTGTTGACCCTTTTGTCATGATAGACTTTTGTCCTTTGCTTGTAATTACCATTCTCATCTGAGCAGCTAGTCTTCTTTCATCTACTAGGTATAGATCTAGGAGCCTATTGACCTTTGACTTGCTCATCATAGTTCAAACTTCTTGTTGTGGGGATATCCATCTCAGCCGGTGCCATAGCTTCAGAACCGAAGGTCAATGAGAATGAGGTTTCCCCGGTTGTCCCCCGAGTGGTTGTGCAAATTGCCTACAAGGCTAAGGGATGTTCGTCCAACCATCTACCATCACTTCCTTCTAGGTTCTTGGCTAGGGTCATTAGCACTAACTTGTTGGCTGCTTTCGCTTGTCCGTTGCATTGAGGTCTGCTCACGGATGATTTAATGTGTTGGACTCCTAGTCTTTTCAGCTATGTGGTGAATGTCTTAGAAAATTGGAAAACGTGATATGAAATGATAGTGTGTGGAACCCCAAAGCGACACCAAATGAAGTCATAGACAATGTTGATTGCGTTCTCTTCAGTTATTTTGGATAAGGCCTTGGCTTCAATCCATTTAGAGAAGTAGTCGACTGCCACGATCACATACTTGTAATTACCTCGGGCGGGGGAAGGGTTCGATGATGTTAATTCCCCACGTGTCAAATGGCAACGTAGGTATTATAAGAGTACGCTCATTCTTTGGAAGTCTAGGGATATCAGAATATCTCTGGCACTTGTCACATTTTCTTACGTAGCCTTGTGCGTCATCTCTCATGTTTGGCCAGTAGTAACCTAGTGTGATTATTTTGTCAGCTAAGGTTCCGTCCCCCGAGTGACCACTACAAATGCTTTCGTGGACTTCTGCCAAGAGATTTTTTGTTTACTTTGGATAGACACATCTCAGCAGGGCTTTGTGAAAGATCTTATGTATAAAATTCCGTTCATCACTGTGAACCTTACTGACTTCCTCTTGATAAGCCTAGCACGTGCCTCGTCTTCCGGGAGTTGGTTATTTTCAATGAAATCTATGTAGTCATCTATCAAACACCTCTCCTCTTCATCTAGTAGCATGACTTATAGTATCTCGTAGGCAGGTTCTTCGGCATAGACTATGAGTGGGTTAGAGTTAGGATCTGCCACGTCAATAGTTGTCAATTTAGATAGAACATCTGCCACTTGATTATCTTCTCTTCTTATCTGACTTATTTCAAAAAAAAATCTAGCTTTTTTGTCATGTCTAGGATGAGATCATTGTACTTTGTAAGCATGGGATGTTGAGTGGTATACTCCCCTTTTATCTGCTTGAATACTAGTTGGGAGTCACAAAAGGCGGCAATTTTGGTTTCTCCATAGAAGGAAGCCAACTGAATGCCAAATATCAAGGCCTCGTACTCCACTTGATTGTTGGAGGCAGGGAACTTAAATATGATTATGTCTTCGATGGTGTGTTCCCCATCAGGACTTGCTAGCACAATTTCGGCTCCGCTTCTCTCCTTAGTGGCTGAACCATCAGTGTATATGACTTTGTTTACCATCCATTCAGCCTTTGAACCTCCTTGATGTTTGTGGGTTCTTTCATGTCAATCAAGGCTTTGATTTTTTCCGGGTTCGCCTCAATTCCTCTCTGTGATACCATAAAGCCTAGGAACTTTTTGGATCTCACCCCGAACATACACATACTTGGATTCAATTTCATGCTCTTCGCTCGTAGGTTGTCGAAAGTTTCTTCCAAGTCTGGGGCGTGACTGCCACTACTAGTCTTGATGACCATGTTATCTTTGCAGGCTTCCATGTTTCGTCCTATCTGCTCCCCAAATACTTTGTTTACCATCCTCTGGTAGGTTTCACCCGCATTCTTGAGCCCAAAGGGCATCATGGTGTAACAATAAATTCCTCCGGCTGCTTGGAAGGCTATTTTTTCAATGTCTTCTTTCGCCATTTTAATTTGGTGATAACCAAAATAGGTGTCTAGGAAGCTGAGAGTTCTGTGTCTCGCGATAGAGTCTACCAGCTTGTCAATTCTGGGGAGAGGGTAACTGTCCTTCGGGCAGGCTTTGTTGAGATCTGTGAAATCTATACACATTCGCCATTTTTCGTTATGTTTTTTGACCATCACAACATTGGCCAACCAAGCAGGGTAGGTGCTTCCTTGATGATTCCAACACTTAGTAATTTCTGCACCTCTTCTTTGATTGCATTGCCTTTGTCGTTGGGGAAAACCCTTCGACCTTGCTTGATGGGTTTAGCAGATGGGTCAACTTCCAACTGTTGGGATTGGAGTCAAAACCATGAAGGAAAATCGCAGGAGCAGTTTCTGGTCATGTGCGCGACCGCGCTGGGCTCTGCGCGACCGCGCTGGAGAATGGACGAGGGCGCTTGAAGTCTCGGGACAGTTGCGCGGGCGCGCTTGGCATGGAGGGCGGCCGCGCTGTAGACGGGAAGGAAGAATTCTGGGCTGATTCTGTTTCCTAATTTGATCAGATTTCCTCTTGATTGATGTTTCCTTGTGACAGCAATATTTGGAAGACTTGTGAAGAAAGAAGAGTACTTTCTTTAGTTAGGAATCCTTTTATTACTAGGATTTGATTTCTTGTTTCCTATAAATACATGTGATAGCCTAGAGACAAATTGTAACATCTGAAAATATTATAGTGAATATTTTGGCTTGGTAGCGCCCCCGGACGTAGTTGTTGTTGCAACGAACCGGGTTAACATTCTTGTGTGTTCCTTTGTGTGTGATTTACATTTCGTGTGTGTTGTTCTTATTATTACTCCTTGGCTTGGATCCGTTCCGCTGCGGTAATTCACAACAACTGGTATCAGAGCCTTTGGTTTTGTCGAATCATTGCTTGGGTTATCTTTTGCTATGGATTTCTTGGGAGCTTTGGAGGATGGTAATAAGGTGTTGATCGAAAAGTTTGATGGGACGGATTTCAATTTTTGGAAGACACAAATCGAGGATGTTTTGTGGAACAAGGATTTGTATCTACCATTAAAAGAAAAGCCGGCGGACATAGAGGAAGCAAAATTCGAAATCTTGGATCGGAAGGCGTTAGGGCTTGTTAGGCAAACGTTGACCAAGGATGTGGCGAAGAATGTTTTGGAGGCGAAGACTACCATGGAGATGTTACAGATGTTGGTGAGCATGTACGAGGCACCATCGGCGGCGAATAAAGCTCATCTAATGAGGAAGCTGTTGAACATAAGGATGGTGGAGGGCATGTCGGCAACAAAGCATATAAGTGAATTCAAATCTCTGACCCAACCGTCTTCCGTGGCCGTTACTCTTGATGACGAGGTACTAGCGTTGATTTTACTTTCTTCTTTACCGTAAAGTTGGGATACGGCTGCGATAGCGCTTAACGTTTCAACAGGAAAAGTGAAGCCGAAGTTTGCGGATGTCGCTGATGTGATTCTTGGCGAAGAAATTCGTAGGAAGAGCAAGGGTGGGACATCGGGGCTAGCACTAAATGTCGGTGAAAAGAGTAAGGGTGGCAAGAAGGTGATTACTTGCTACGATTGTGGGGAGAAGGGGCACTTTAGGAGAAGTTGTCCGAAGCGGTCGTGCGAGCGAAGGAATTGAATGTTCTTGAGGAGATGGCGGACGTATTAATCTTGGGTGGGAGCGGTTCAACCGATTCGTGGGTTTTGGATTCGGGCTCGACAAGTTTCATTCATGCACCGGTGCAGAAAGAATGGAGCGATGCGTTCCCGGTGATTTTGGGGTTGTTCGTTTGGGAAACGATCATCCTGTCAAGGTCATTGGAAAGGGGTTGTTCGGGTCAAAGCAACGGATGGGACTGTTTTACGGCTACGTGATGTGCGACATATTCGGATTTGAAGAGGAACTTGATTTCCATAAGGCAACTTGATAAGGAGGGTTGTGTGGTGACCTTCGGTTGTGGGACGTGGAAGGTAAACCGCGGAGCTAGCTTGGTGGCTCGTGGCGGCGTGGAAAATATGTTGTATACCACATGCAACATGAATCGTTGGGGAAATGAAGGCGCATCCCAATGATGAATGGTGGTGGCCGAGATCGCCATGGTGGGAGAAATTTCACTAAACGGTATGTTGATAGAAAATTGGGTGATGAAGTCGGCCGACGCTGAGCCAATTTGGTCAACATGGGAGCGGGATCTAGAACGGTGATGCGATGGGTTGCAAAGAACACACAAAGGTTCCAAGCTTGTGATTGTGTGGGGCACGTGGATTCGCGCTGTTCAGGATCGATAGTTAGCAAGCAAGTGAGCGGGGATGTGCAGGGAGGATCATTCGGAATGAAGACTCGGAGCATGGTAGAACCGACAGTTATGTTGAAGCGTAGCTCAGCTTCAACTCACTTGGATAACTAGACAAGAGGCCGGGCGCTACCAACGCAATAGCTGGCCACTGAAATTTGTTTCAAGAAAAGGTATCATGGATGGTTTGTCTCCAGGTGGGAGATTGTTGGGATTGGAGTCAAAACCATGAAGGAAAATCGCAGGAGCAGCTCGGTCATGTGCGCGACCGCGCTGGGCTCTGCGCGACCGCGCTGGAGAATGGACGAGGGCGCTTGAAGTCTCGGGACAGCTGCGCGGGCGCGCTTGGCATGGAGGGCGGCCGCGCTGTAGACGGGAAGGAAGAATTCTGGGCTGATTCTGTTTCCTAATTTGATCAGATTTCCTCTTGATTGATGTTTCCTTGTGACAACAATATTTGGAAGACTTGTGAAGAAAGAAGAATACTTTCTTTAGTTAGGAATCCTTTTATTACTAGGATTTGATTTCTTGTTTCCTATAAATACATGTGATAGCCTAGAGACAAATTGTAACATCTGAAAATATTATAGTGAATATTTTGGCTTGGTAGCGCCCCCGGACGTAGTTGTTGTTGCAACGAACCGGGTTAACATTCTTGTGTGTTCATTTGTGTGTGATTTACTTTTCGTGTGTGTTGTTCTTATTATTACTCCTTGGCTTGGATCCGTTCCGCTGCGGTAATTCACAACACCAACTTGTGGAAAGTTATCTCCTCCTTGATTCCCCTCATATCCTCTACCTTACAGGCGACGACATCCAGATTATTTTTTAGGAGGGTGATGATTTCTTCCCTTTCTTCCCGAGAGAGCTGGCCTCCGATTTTTATTTTCTGCTCTAGATAGTCAAGGTTGAGCATAATTTATTCCAATTCGTCTATGGGCTCCATCTGTGGACCGTCTCGAAATTGCAATGTTTCGATGATTATGTCTCTAAGCCTTCTACCTTCCTCACCATTTATGTCTAGGTCTTCCATCTCTACTAGTTTGTCTACGTCCGTTAGCTCTCCTTGTCTCAAGTCAGGGTTGGCCCCTGGGTTCTGGTCGCTGACGAGATTAGAGATTATATTCGGGACGGACAGAACTCTGTTATTATTTTCATGGATGTCTAGTATCATGTGGTCCTCATCCTCTGCTTCAAAAATTAGATTTAGCCTAGAACTGGTGATGGTTGATTTTCAGATTATCCTCTCGCGTGTCTATCTCGACCTTTCTGGATGTTTTTCTACTTTTCATTACATGCTCCAAGAAGTCTTTGGGGATCGCCCTCACACATCCGACTCCAGCACAAGTAGGGAATTTAACTCGTTCATGAGAGAGGGAGGCGACCAACCCAAGTTTGCCTTGACTTGGAATGCCTCGGATGACGTGGTAGTCACTTGCCAGATCTATGACCACGAATGTTACTGTGGCCTCGGCTCGGAAGGGATGGTCACCTACCTCCAATAATAAATCAATAGTCCCCTGACACTGACTTATTGGTTGGTGAAGCCTTCTAGTCTTCCGGAGTATGGCTCTAGCATACTATCCTTCAGATTCATCTTATAGAAGGTGGAATAATGCAGAATATCTCGGGAGGCCCCCGAGTTTATGAGGAGTCTCTCGGATTCACAATTGTTAATCCTCCCTTTGATTACTAATGGTTATTCGCGAGCCGCGCGACTTTTGGATAGTTCATTAGGGGAGAAACTGATGACTTCCTTTTCCTTATGAATCAAGGCGGGGATGTGATAGACCTTACTGAAATTACCCGGTTCGCGGCGCGCGGCGAAGCGGTTGTATTTCGCGGATGTTTGGGATCTCGCTTTCGGGAAGGAGAGGAGTCGCCACGCAGTTTTGTATTTTGAGCCCAAACGTTGAAAAACGACTTCTTGAGAAAAGAGGTGTCGTTTTTATTGGTAGCAAAAACTTGGAAAAGGCTTTGAAAAGGGTGTCGTTTTTATTGGTAGCAAAAACATGACAAAAAGCTTTTTAGTACCAGAGATTGTTAGGTTCGGAGGTCACGTTACGTTTCGGGAAGAGTATTTTGAGATCACCCGAAATGCCTCGTATGACGAGTCTTTCTACCTTTCTCGAAAATGTGTGTGTGTGTGTGTGTTTGCATTTTGAAAATGGGGGCTTGAATGACAAGCTTAATCTTGGTTTGAATGTCAAACGTTGATTTTATGATTCTTTTGAAAAAAGCGAGCGTTTGAATGACAAACGTCGATTTTGGAGTTTTTTAGTAAAAGAGGCGCGAGTGACTATTTTTGAACTTTTAACTTAAGTGTCAAATGTTGACTTTTAAGAAAGGAGCGTTTGAATGTCAAACGTCGGGTTTTGAGTTTAAAGATGATCGTTTGGATGCCAAACGTCACTTTGCGCGTTTTGAAAGAGAGTTCGAATGTCGAACTCCAGTTTTGAACCGGGCATTACAATGTTAGCGATTTTATGAAAAAAAGCATTAAATGATATGCGATCAACGAATCGTTTTGCGACTCAGACTTTTGATAAGTAAATACTATCATGAGCCAAACGGCTCGGACTGGTAAATGACAGTATTTAAAATGCGGTATCAACGGAATCAAACGATCCGGATTTTAAAGGGGCGTTAAGTAAATGACGTTCAACGGATCAAAAGATCCGGAATTGTAAATGACTATCACGAACCAAACGGTTCGGACTATAAAGTTGCGTAAAGTAAATGACATTCAACGGATCAAACGATCCGGACCGTTAAATGACATAAAAGTAAAGGAACGGGGCCGGAACGCCGTTTTAACCCGAGATTACTTCTCTTACGGGAAGAGAAGAGGATCTTGGACTAAAATGTATCGGACCCCGTTGACGGTGACGTCTACATTTCAATGACTTTTGTCCGAAATGGTTGTAGCGACTGGCGCGTAAATCGAGATGGAACGAGTGTTTAGAGAGAGAGAGAGTGTTACCTATGGCTAGGGGATGAATCTTTGGCTCGAGAGGTGTATAAGGGATACAATTCGGTGTTTGGGAGGTGTTTCGAAAGTGTTTGGCTCGTGTTTGGTTGAAAAGGAGTTCGAATGACGAACTCGAGTTTTGCAGGGCAAACCTTGATTTTGAATCGGGCAGAGTTTCCCCTTAATTTGGTGCTTAGAAGCCTAAGGATTTGGGCAGTGTTTCGACTTGGGTCGGTTTAGCTTGTGTTTTTGAGGATCAGAATCCACCGACGAGTAGCACGAGGGCCCCCGAAGAGTAGAGAATTCCGCCGACGAGTAGTACGAGGGCCCCCGAAGAGCGGAAGAAGACAAGCCTTTTTTGCTTGGGGGAGAGAGAGGAGAGAAAATGGTGTAGGATTTATGAAGGAGGAGGGGGAGTATTTATTGGAGGAGGAGGAGGTTTACCTTGGACTGGTTTGGACAGTTTTAAATATCGAACAGTGCTGGAAAGATTCCTTGTAAAACAGTTCGACCGGACGGTTCTTCAAATTGGCTATTTTTTCTGATTAAACTATTTACATGATAGATCTCATTTTCGAGCTCGATTTGATATGTGGTGGGCCCAAAACAGAGTTCGTATGAGGAAGTTATGACCTCCGGAAGGTTGAGACGCTCGAAAACAGGAAATCGAATCCCAAAAGACCCCGAAAAGTGCATTTTTCGGGGAAAGCTGTACTTTTACGTGTGATAACGTGTGTTGAGTACGCTTTGACGTCGGGATGCATGGGGCAATCCCGGGATGTCTCTTTGACTCGAGAATAGGGAGTTTAACAGGTTCCGATTAACTTGGAGCGGGCCAGTTAACGGATTCCGGTTAACTTTTAACGGATTTTGACGATCCGGATTTGGGTACTTACAGTTAGCCCCTCAGCGACGTCACTTTCGAATGAAGTGGGGTCGTTGAAAAAGATAAGGATCCCATATCGGGGAGATGCCTTATGGAGAGACCTAGATGGTCAAATGGCTGGACCCTTAGCTAAAGGATTCCTACGTATCCCGAGCGGGAATCAAGCCGATCGTAGTTCACGGGTGTGAGGGCAATTCGTAGGGGCCTCGACATGTGGGAAATGATTAGGAGGAGTTCTTCCTGAGATAGACTGTTTTGAAAGCGTCTAAACCTGAGGGAGACTATTTGAAGGCGTCTAAACATGAGGTAATGAGGGCGTGGTGGCACCTTTGGCCGAATTGTTGAAACTTTTGAGGGCGTGTGGTACCTCAGACCGAATGTGCTGAAACTTTCGAGGGCGTGTGGCGCCTAAGACCGAGATTACTTGAAACTTTCGAGGGCGTGTGGCGCCTCAGACCGAGATTACTTGAAACTTTTGAGGGCGTGTGGCGCCTCAGACCGAGATTACTGACACTTTCGAGGGCGTGTGGCGCCTCAGATCGAGATTTACTAAAACTTTTGAGGGCGTGTGGCACCTCAGACCGAGATTACTGAAACTTTCGAGGGCGTGTGGCGCCTCAGACCGAGATTACTTGGAACTTTCGAGGGCGTGTGACGCCTCAGACCGAGATTACTTGAAACTTTCGAGGGCGTGTGGCGCCTCAGACCGAGATTACTGAAACTTTCAAGGGCGTGTGGCGCCTCAGACCAAGATTACTGAAACTTTCAAGGGCGTGTGGCGCCTCAGACCGAGATTACCGAAACTTTCGAGGGCGTGTGGCGCCTCAGACCGAGATTACCGAAACTTTCGAGGGCGTGTGGCGCCTCATACCGAGATTACTGAAACTTTCAAGGGCGTGTGGCGCCTCAGAACGAGATTACTGAAACTTTTGAGGGCGTGTGGCGCCTCAGACCGAGATTACTTGAAACTTTCGAGGGCGTGTGGCGCCTCAGACCGAGGTTACCGAAACTTTCGAGGGCAAGTGGCACCTCAGACCGAGATTACTTGGAACTTTCGAGGGCGTGTGGCACCTCAGACCGAGATTACTTGGAACTTTCGAGGGCGTGTGGCGCCTCAGACTGAGTTTACTTGAAACTTTCGAGGACGTGTGGCGCCTCAGACCGAGATTACTGAAACTTTCGAGGACGTGTGGCGCCTCAGGCCGAGATTACTGAAACTTTTGAGGGTGTGTGGCGCCTCAGACCGAGATTAATGAAACTTTCGAGGGCGTGTGGCGCCTCAGACCGAGATTTACTGAAACTTTCGAGGGCGTGTGGCGCCTCAGACCGAGATTTACTGAAACTTTCGAGGGCGTGTGGCGCCTCAGACCGAGATTACTTAAACTTTCGAGGGCGTATGGCGCCTCAGACCAAGATTACCAAAACATTCGAGGGCGTGTGGCGCCTCAGACTGAGATTACTTGAAACTTTCGAGGGTGTGTGGCGCCTCAGACCGAGATTACCGAAACTTTGGAGGGCGTGTGGCGCCTCAGACCGAGATTACTGAAACTTTCGAGGGCATGTGGCGCCCCAGAACGAGATTACTGAAACTTTCGAGGGCGTGTGGCGCCTCAGACCAAGATTACTTGAAACTTTCGAGGGCGTGTGGCGCCTCAGACCGAGATCACCGAAACTTTCGAGGGCGTGTGGCGCCTCAGACCAAGATTACTTAAACTTTCGAGGGCGTGTGGCACCTCAGATCGAGATTACCGAAACTTTCGAGGGCGTGTGGCGCCTCAGATCGAGATTACTTGAACTTTCAAGAGCGTGCGGCGCCTCTGACCGAGATTACTTGAACTTTCGAGGGCGTGTGTCGCCTTAGACCGAGATTATTGAAACTTTCATGGGCGTGTGGCACCTCAGACTGAGATTACTTGAACTTTCGAGGGCGTGTGGCGCATCAGACCGAGATTATTGAAACTTTCGAGGGCCTGTGGTGCCTTAGACCGAGATTACTGAAATATTTGAGGGCGTGTGGGGCCTCAGACCGAGATTACTAAAACTTTCGAGGGCGTGTGGCGCCTCAGACTGAGATTACTTAAACTTTCGAGGGCGTGTGGCACCTCAGACCGGGATTACTGAAACTTTCAACGCGTGTGGCGCCTCAGACCGAGATTACTTGAACTTTCGAGGGCGCGTGGCACCTCAGATCGAGATTACTGAAACTTTTGAGGGAGTGTGGCACCTCAGACCGAGATTACTGAAACTTTCGAGGGCGTGTGGCGCCTCAGACCGAGATTACTGAAACTTTCGAGGGCGTGTAGCGCCTCAGACCGGGATTACTGATACTTTCGAGGGCGTGTGGCGCCTCAGACCGAGATTACTTGAAACTTTCGAGGGCGTGTGGCGCTTCAGACCGAGATTACTTGGAACTTTCAAGGGCGTGTGGCGCCTTAGACCGAGATTACTGAAACTTTCGAGGGGGTGTGGCGCCTCAGAACGAGATTACTGAAACTTTTGAGGGCGTGTGGCGCCTCAGACCGAGGTTACTTGAAACTTTCGAGGGCGTGTGGCGCCTCTGTAACGACCCCGAATTTCCACAACAATAATAATAATAATTCTCCAATATAAATAATAATTCAAAACCAAATAACGGTAACTAAAATCCAACAAAATCTTTAAAGTCTTACAAACTCTAAAATAATTGCAATAACTAACTAAAGAGTCTAAAATGAAATAAGCCAAAACGATCCTTGAACTCCTTATGAAGTGCTCCCGAACCGTTTCACATTATTCCTATATGAAATCTGGAAGAAAAGAAGATGAAAGGGTGAGCGAACAATGCCCAGCAAGTTCATATACAACCCCTCCGGTTACTAAGGAGGAGTTGACCTGAAGGAATATCAAACGATAGAAATTTCAAATAACAATCGAAGACATAACAGAACACAATTTCGAAATAGTTATTTACCAAATCTCAAACCAAATGTCTTTCAAAATTTCAACGGTTTCACAAACTGAGTTGATAAATATTTGGAGTTTCAATGATGCCGAAATCGATTCAAATTGACTCGAATGATTTACTTAATTAAAACCGTCCCATACCAGTTTTAACTAACTAAACCATTCACAGATTATAAGGAAATTCAAAGGACTGATAAGCTGAACAATACTAACTCGAATGATCTAATTATCTACAATTGTCCCATACTAGCCGTAGATAATCAAATCATTCACAGACATCATGATCACATAAGTGGTCCACTGACCTTATCAAACCAAAATCCCATAAAGGAAACAAAAGCCCACAAAGAGCACTAATACCCACAAAGGGAACAAAAGCCCACAAAGAGCACTAATACCCACAAAGGGAACAAAAGACCACAAAGAGCACAAGGTTGACTCCGCATAGTCCTAAGTTTGCCCGAAGGCCAAAATATCAAATATACCCCGTCGAAGCAGGTTGTCTAACTTAGTGATCATTAATGGAACAAAATCATATCATATCAAAACTCATTTTTTATACAAAATACGATCTTTCACAATAACAATAAAATTCCGTCTTTACGAAGCCAAAAGAACGATTTAAGCAAACGAATAGCAAAAGATTAGCAAATAACGGTAAGCGAGGGAGTCAAAACAAATACTGACGCGAGGTTAGCTTTTAGGTATCAAATGAAACGTACATCACCAAGAAATATGCGGAACCCTAAACAATGAAACGGAGCGGAAACCAATTAACTTAAAGATGTATAATCCCTTACCTCAATTTCTTGCACTATCCTTGCAACGAATCCTCGCATGAATCTACAATCATACAAAAGGTTCTCTTTTAACTCCTCTAAAGGTTAACCCTTAACCCTTTCGGTTACCAAAATACCCCTAGGATTTTCAATCTTATGAATCAAAATAAGAAGAGATGACCTTACCTTAGTTTGGACCTCGAACACACAACAATGGAGTTCTTCCTCCTTCTTCTTCCTCTAGCCTTCTCCGTTCCACTAAAACAATAAATATTTCTTTCTAACTTCTCTTGGTGTACGAGCTCTCTAAGACTCACATCACTATTTATACTCCATCTCAAAACTCTTTCACCAAGTTATAACCATCAACATTATTACATAATTTATTGAGTCCTAATTAATATCCATTATTATTATGATTAATTTTCTTAATAATTATTCTACTAATTACTCCTTAACCGCCACAATTATTATCACTAATAACATTCCTCATAATTACCTTGTTAAAAACGGCTAATGATTACTTCGAATTAATAACTTGCTTAAATCCAAAATTAACCTCCCTACTTAATGACCATTAATATTTATTATTATTTATTTTATTTTCTAGCCCAAAAGATATTCTAAGCCCATTAAGTAACTTAAGCCCAAAACAATTGATCCACAACTTCTAACTCAACTAATATAAGGAATAACAAATAATAAAATTATTTATTAATTAAAAAGGGTCAAATTCATTAATAAAATAAAAGGGTTTTACTAAATCTAAGCCCAATATCAAAGCCCAACTCATCTAAATAATTTAAACCCACATAATATAATTCTTAGGACTTCAATATAATTATTAGTCCCTCTAAAAGCCTAATTGAAAATTTAACAATTTATCAAATAATCTTCGAAAATTTTTGGGTTATTACATTCTTACCCCCTTAAAAGAAGTTTAGTCCTCTAAACTTTCATAATCCGATGAAGCAACTAATCTTATCATATCAATTTACACTAAATACTCCAAGAATGACACTGAGGTCAAACCTAAGACTTCAAATCAAACTTATCCTCACTCATTATAAACTCCCAAAGATCTAAAGGATCAAATCAAACTTATCTTCATACAGCCTAAACTCCCAAGGATCTAAAGCCAAAGCTCTGATACCAACTGTAACGACCCCGAATTTTCACAATAATAATAATAATAATAATAATAATTCTCCAATATAAATAATAATTCAAAACCAAATAACGGTAACTAAAATCCAACAAAATCTTTAAAGTCTTACAAACTCTCAAATAATTGCAATAACTAACTAAAGAGTCTAAAATGAAATGAGCCAAAACGATCCTTGAACTCCTTATGAAGTGCTCCCGAACCGTTTCACATTCTTCCTATATGAAATCTGGAAGAAAAGAAGATGAAAGGGTGAGCGAACAATGCCCAGCAAGTTCATATACAACCCCTCCGGTTACTAAGGAGGAGTTGACCTGAAGGAATATCAAACGATACAAATTTCAAATAACAATCGAAGACATAACAGAACACAATTTCGAAATAGTTATTTACCAAATCTCAAATCAAATGTCTTTCAAAATCTCAACGGTTTCACAAACTGAGTTGATAAATATTTTGGAGTTCCAATGATGACGAAATCGATTCAAATTGACTCGAATGATTTAGTTAATTAAAACCGTCCCATGCCAGTTTTAACTAACTAAACCATTCACAGATTATAAGGAAATTCAAAGGACTGATAAGCTGAACAAAACTAACTCGAATGATCTAATTATCTACAACTGTCCCATACCAGCCGTAGATAATCAAATCATTCACAGACATCATGATCACATAAGTAGTCCACTGACCTTATCAAACCAAAATTCCATAAAGAGAATAAAAGCCCACAAAGAGCACTAATACCCACAAAGGGAATAAAAGCCCACAAAGAGCACTAATACCCACAAAGGGAACAAAAGCCCACAAAGGGCACAAGGTTGACTCTGCATAGTCCTAAGTTTGCCCGAAGGCCAAAATATCAAATATACCCCGCCGAAGCAGGTTGTCTAACTTAGGGATCATTAATGGAACAAAATCATATCATATCAAAACTCATTTTTTATACAAAATACGATCTTTCACAATAACAATAAAATTCCGTCTTTACGAAGCCAAAAGAATGATTTAAGCAAACGAATAGCAAAAGATTAGCAAATAACGGTAAGCGAGGGAGTCAAAACAAATACTGACGCGAGGTCAGCTTCTAGGTATCAAATGAAAAGTACATCGCCAAGAAATATGCGGAAACCTAAATAATGAAACGGAGCGAAAACCAATTAACTTAAAGATGTATAATCCCTTACCTCGATTTCTTGCACTATCCTTGCAACGAATCCTCGCATGAATCTACAATCATACAAAAGCTTCTCTTTTAACTCCTGTAAAGGTTAATCCTTAACCCTTTCGGTTACCAAAATACCCCTAGGGTTTTCAATCTTATGAATCAAAACAAGAAGAGATGACCTTACCTTAGTTTGGATCTCGAACACACAACAATGGAGTTCTTCCTCCTTCTTCTTCCTCTAGCCTTCTCCGTTCCACTAAAACAATAAATATTTCTTTCTAACTTCTCTTGGTGTACGAGCTCTCTAAGACTCACATCACTATTTATACTCCATCTCAAAACTCTTTCACCAAGTTATAACCATCAACATTATTACCTAATTTATTGAGTCCTAATTAATATCCATTATTAGTATGATTAATTTTCTTAATAATTATTCTACTAATTACTCCTTAACCGCCGCAATTATTATCACTAATAACCTTCCTCATAATTACCTTGTTAAAAACGGCTAATGATTATTTCGAATTAATGACTCGCTTTAAATCCAAAATTAACCTCCCTACTTAATGACCATTAATATTTATTATTATTTATTTTATTTTCTAGCCCAAAAGATATTCTAAGCCCATTAAGTAACTTAAGCCCAAAACAATTGACCCACAACTTCTAACCCAACTAATATAAGGAATAACAAATAATAAAATCATTTATTAATTAAAAAGGGTCAAATTCATTAATAAAATAAAAGGGTTTTACTAAACCTAAGCCCAATACCAAAGTCCAGCTCATCTAAATAATTTAAACCCACATAATATAATTCCTAGGACTTCAATATAATTATTAGTCCCTCTAAAAGCCTAATTGAAAATTTAACAATTTATCAAATAATCCTCAAAAATTTTTGGGTTATTACATTCTTATCCCCTTAAAAGAAGTTTAGTCCTCTAAACTTTCATAATCCAATTAAGCAACTAATCTTTTCATATCAATTTTACACTAAATACTTCAAGAATGACACTGAGGTCAAACCTAAGACTTCAAATCAAACTTATCCTCACACGTTATAAACTCCCAAAGATCTAAAGGATCAAATCAAACTTATCCTCATACAGCCTAAACTCCCAAGGATCTAAAGCCAAAGCTCTGATACCAACTGTAACGATCCCGAATTTCCACAACAATAATAATAATAATTCTCCAATATAAATAATAATTCAAAACCAAATAACGGTAACTAAAATCCAACAAAATCTTTAAAGTCTTACAAACTCTCAAATTATTGAAATAACTAACTAAAGAGTCTAAAATGAAATAAGCCAAAACGATCATTGAACTCCTTATGAAGTGCTCCTGAACCGTTTCACATTCTTCCTATATGAAATCTGGAAGAAAAGAAGATGAAAGGGTGAGCGAACAATGCTCAGCAAGTTCATATACAACCCCTCCGGTTACTAAGGAGGAGTTGACCTGAAGGAATATCAAACGATACAAATATCAAATAACAATCAAAGACATAACAGAACACAATTTCGAAATAGTTATTTACCAAATCTCAAACCAAATGTCTTTCAAAATCTCAACGGTTTCACAAACTGAGTTGATAAATATTTTGGAGTTCCAATGATGACGAAATCGATTCAAATTGACTCGAATGATTTACTTAATTAAAACCGTCCCATACCAGTTTTAACTAACTAAACCATTCACAGATTATAAGGAAATTCAAAGGACTGATAAGCTGAACAAAACTAACTCGAATGATCTAATTATCTACAACTGTCCCATACCAGCCATAGATAATCAAATCATTCACAGACATCATGATCACATAAGTGGTCCACTGACCCTATCAAACCAAATTCCCATAAAGAGAATAAAAGCCCACAAAGAGCACTAATACCCACAAAGGGAACAAAAGCCCACAAAGAGCACTAATACCCACAAAGGGAATAAAAGCCCACAAAGGGCACAAGGTTGACTCCGCATAGTCCTAAGTTTGCCCGAAGGCCAAAATATCAAATATACCCCGCCGAAGCAGGTTGTCTAACTTAGTGATCATTAATGGAACAAAATCATATCATATCAAAACTCATTTTTTATACAAAATACGATCTTTCACAATAACAATAAAATTCCGTCTTTACGAAGCCAAAAGAACGATTTAAGCAAACGAATAGCAAAAGATTAGCAAATAACGGTAAGCGAGGGAGTCAAAACAAATACTGACGCGAGGTCATCTTTTAGGTATCAAATGAAAAGTACATCGCCAAGAAATATGCGAAAACCTAAATAATGAAACGGAGCGGAAACCAATTAACTTAAAGATGTATAATCCCTTACCTCGATTTCTTGCACTATCCTTGCAACGAATCCTAAAATGAATCTACAATCATACAAAAGGTTCTCTTTTAACTCCTCTAAAGGTTAACCCTTAACCCTTTCGGTTACCAAAATACCCCTAGGGTTTTCAATCTTATGAATCAAAACAAGAAGAGATGACCTTACCTTAGTTTGGACCTCGAACACACAACATGAGTTCTTCCTCCTTCTTCTTCCTCTAGCCTTCTCCGTTCCACTAAAACAATAAATATTTCTTTCTAACTTCTCTTGGTGTACGAGCTCTCTAAGACTCACATCACTATTTATACTCCATCTCAAAACTCTTTCACCAAGTTATAACCATCAACATTATTACCTAATTTATTGAGTCCTAATTAATATCCATTATTAGTATGATTAATTTTCTTAATAATTATTCTACTAATTACTCCTTAACCGCCACAATTATTATCACTAATAACCTTCCTCATAATTACCTTTTTAAAAACGGCTAATGAATATTTCGAATTAATGACTCGCTTTAAATCCAAAATTAACCTCCCTACTTAATGACCATTAATATTTATTATTATTTATTTTATTTTCTAGCCCAAAAGATATTCTAAGCCCATTAAGTAACTTAAGCTTAAAACAATTGACCCACAACTTCTAACCCAACTAATATAAGGAATAACAAATAATAAAATCATTTATTAATTAAAAAGGGTCAAATTCATTAATAAAATAAAAAGGTTTTACTAAACCTAAGCCCAATACCAAAGTCCAACTCATCTAAATAATTTAAACCCACATAATATAATTCCTAGGACTTCAATATAATTATTAGTCCCTCTAAAAGCCTAATTGAAAATTTAACAATTTATCAAATAATTCTCGAAAATTTTTGGGTTATTACATTCTTACCCCCTTAAAAGAAGTTTAGTCCTCTAAACTTTCATAATCCGATGAAGCAACTAATCTTATCATATCAATTTACACTAAATACTCCAAGAATGACACTGAGGTCAAATCTAAGACTTCAAATCAAACTTATCCTCACACATTATAAACTCCCAAAGATCTAAAGGATCAAATCAAACTTATCCTCATACAGCCTAAACTCCCAAGTATCTAAAGCCAAAGCTCTGATACCAACTGTAACGATCCCGAATTTCCACAACAATAATAATAATAATTTTCCAATATAAATAATAATTCAAAACCAAATAACGGTAACTAAAATCCAACAAAATCTTTAAAGTCTTACAAACTCTCAAATAATTGCAATAACTAACTAAAGAGTCTAAAATGAAATAAGCCAAAACGATCCTTGAACTCCTTATGAAGTGCTCCCGAACCGTTTCACATTCTTCCTATATGAAATCTGGAAGAAAAGAAGATGAAAGGGTGAGCGAACAATGCCCAGCAAGTTCATATACAACCCCTCCGGTTACTAAGGAGGAGTTGACCTGAAGGAATATCAAACGATACAAATATCAAATAACAATCGAAGACATAACAGAACACAATTTCGAAATAGTTATTTACCAAATCTCAAATCAAATGTCTTTCAAAATCTCAACGGTTTCACAAACTGAGTTGATAAATATTTTGGAGTTCCAATGATGACGAAATCGATTCAAATTGACTCGAATGATTTACTTAATTAAAATCGTCCCATACCAGTTTTAACTAACTAAACCATTCACAGATTATAAGGAAATTCAAAGGACTGATAAGCTGAACAAAACTAACTCGAATGATCTAATTATCTACAACTGTCTCATACCAGCCGTAGATAATCAAATCATTCACAGACATCATGATCACATAAGTGGTCCACTGACTTTATCAAACCAAAATCCCATAAAGAGAATAAAAGCCCACAAAGAGCACTAATACCCACAAAGGGAACAAAAGCCCACAAAGAGCACTAATACCCACAAAGGGCACAAGGTTGACTCCGCATAGTCCTAAGTTTGCCCGAAGGTCAAAATATCAAATATACCCCGCCGAAGCAGGTTGTCTAACTTAGTGATCATTAATGGAACAAAATCATATCATATCAAAACTCATTTTTTTATACAAAATACGATCTTTCACAATAACAATAAAATTCCGTCTTTACGAAGCCAAAAGAACGATTTAAGCAAACGAATAGCAAAAGATTAGCAAATAACGGTAAGAGAGAGAGTCAAAACAAATACTGACGCGAGGTTAGCTTTTAGGTATCAAATGAAACGTACATCGCCAAGAAATATGCGGAAACCTAAATAATGAAACGGAGCGGAAACCAATTAACTTAAAGATGTATAATCCCTTACCTCGATTTCTTGCACTATCCTTGCAACGAATCCTCGCATGAATCTACAATCATACAAAAGGTTCTCTTTTAACTCCTCTAAAGGTTAACCCTTAACCCTTTCAGTTACCAAAATACCCATAGGGTTTTCAATCTTATGAATCAAAACAAGAAGAGATGACCTTACCTTAGTTTGGACCTCGAACACACAACAATGGAGTTCTTCCTCCTTCTTCTTCCTCTAGCCTTCTCCGTTCCACTAAAACAATAAATATTTCTTTCTAACTTCTCTTGGTGTACGAGCTCTCTAAGACTCACATCACTATTTATACTCCATCTCAAAACTCTTTCACCAAGTTATAACCATCAACATTATTACCTAATTTATTGAGTCTTAATTAATATCCATTATTAGTATGATTAATTTTCTTAATAATTATTCTACTAATTACTCCTTAACCGCCACAATTATTATCACTAATAACCTTCCTCATAATTACCTTGTTAAAAACGGCTAATGATTACTTCGAATTAATGACTCGCTTTAAATCCAAAATTAACCTCCCTACTTAATGACCATTAATATTTATTATTATTTATTTTATTTTCTAGCCCAATAGATATTTTAAGCCAATTAAGTAACTTAAGCCCAAAACAATTGACCCACAACTTCTAACCCAACTAATATAAGAAATAACAAATAATAAAATCATTTATTAATTAAAAAGGGTCAAATTCATTAATAAAATAAAAGGGTTTTACTAAACCTAAGCCCAATACCAAAGCTCAACTCATCTAAATAATTTAAACCCACATAATATAATTCCTAGGACTTCAATATAATTATTAGTCCCTCTAAAAGCCTAATTGAAAATTTAACAATTTACCAAATAATCCACGAAAATTTTTAGGTTATTACAGCCTCAGACCGGGATTATCAAAATTTTCGAGGGCATGTGGCGCCTCAGACCGAGATTACTTAGAACTTTTGAGGGCGTGTGGCGTCTCAGGCTGAGATTACTTGAAACTTTCGAGGGCGTGTGGCGCCTCATACCGAGATTACTGAAACTTTCGAGGACGTATGGCGCCTCAGACCGAGATTACTGAAACTTTCGAGGGCGTGTGGCGCCTTAGACCGAGATTTACTGAAACTTTCGAGCGCGTGAGGGCGCCTCAGAGACAGATTCTTGAAACTTTCGAGGGCGGGTGGCGCCTCAGACCGAGATTTCCTGAAACTTTCGAGGGCGTGTGGCGCCTCAGACCAAGATTTACTGAAACTTTTGAGGGCGTGAGATGCCTCAGATCGAGATTACCGAAACATTCGAGGGCATGTGGCGCCTCAGATCGAGATTACTTGAAACTTTCGAGGGCGCGTGGCGCCTCAGACCGAGATTACTAAAACTTTCGAGGGCTTGTGGCGCCTCAGACCGAGATTACTTGAAACTTTCGAGTGCGTGTGGTGCCTCAGACCGAGATTATCAAAACTTTCGAGGGCGTGTGGCGCCTCAGACCGAGATTACTTGAACTTTCGAGGGCGTGTGGTGCCTCAGACCGAGATTACTTGAACTTTCGAGGGCGTGTGGCGCCTCAGATCGAGATTACTTGAACTTTCAAGGGCGTGTGGCGCCTCAGACCGAGATTACTTGAACTTTCAAGGGCGTGTGCCGCCTCAGACCGAGATTAATTGAACTTTCGAGGGCGTGTGGCGCCTCAGATCGAGATTACTGAAACTTTCGAGGCCATGTGGCACCTCAGATCGAGATTACTTGAACTTTCGAGGGCATGTGGCACCTCAGAGCGAGATTACTGAAACTTTCGAGGGCGCGTGGCGCCTCAGACCGAGATTACTGAAACTTTCGAGGGCGTGTGGCGCCTCAGACCGAGATTACTGAAACTTTCGAGGGCCAGGCGCCTCAGATCGAGATTACTTGAACTTTCGAGGGTGTGTGCCGCCTCAGACCGAGATTACTGAAACTTTCGAGGGCGTGTGGCTCCTCAGACCGAGATTAATTGAACTTTCGAGGGCGTGTGGCGCCTCAGACTGAGATTACTGAAACTTTCGAGGGCATGTGGCACCTCAGATCGAGATTACTTGAACTTTCGAGGGCGTGTGGCACCTCAGACCGAGATTACTGAAACTTTCGAGGGCGCGTGGCGCCTCAGACCGAGATTACTGAAACTTTCGAGGGCGTGTGGCGCCTCAGACCGAGATTACTGAAACTTTCGAGGGCGTGTGGCACCTCAGACCGGGATTAGTGAAACTTTCGAGGGCGTGTGGCGTCTCAGACCGAGATTACTTGAACTTTCGAGGGCGTGTGGTGCCTCAGACCGAGATTACTGATACTTTCGAGGGCGTGTGGCACCTCAGACCGAGATTACTGAAACTTTCGAGGGCGTGTGGCGCCTCAGACCGGGATTACTGAAACTTTCGAGGGCGTGTGGCGCCTCAGACCGGGATTACTGAAACTTTCGAGGGCGTGTGGCGCCTCTGATCGAGATTACTTGAACTTTCGAGGGCGTGTTGCGCCTCAGACCGAGGTGTAAGTGCTCCAATTTGAGCTTGTTAGAATTTTCGTTAGAAAATTAACGAAAGTTATAACATTTCCAACAATTCCTAACAATTCTAACTTTTCTAACAAAGTAAGGGTAAAATGGGCATTGTTATTTAAGGTTAAACCTCAAAAAGAATCTCAAAAAGTAAAACAAAAGGAATAAAACCACAAATAGAAATGGCTGGGAACAATAAACTGATACATTAATTTGAAATTTCAAAAAGATTATTCCTCTTGTCCAAAGCCTGAAGCTGCATTTAATGAACAGTGCACGCTCAAGGTCTTATCCGCGCGGACAGGTTTGCATTTTCAGGAGGGCTATAAATTGAGCCCTCCAGTCACAAAAAAAAAGGAACAACACCAATTGCACCGAACCTCTGGCGAAATATAGAGAGAAAACAGTGAGAATTCTTCAAGAATTGTCACCTTTTTCTCTCCAATCTTTCCCAACTCACACTCATTCACTCACTCTCATATTCAAGCCTTAAACACTCATACACTCAAGCCAAAAACTCAAGAACACAAGGAAGATTGGTAAACCCTCCTTCTCCTTACCCTAAACTCCAACCATGCATGCATTTGCAAACTACAAAATGTAGTTCTTTCATCTTTTTGCTTTAGATCTAAGAAGATCACCATGGAAGACCATCTCCATGGATGATCTTCTACAAAGATCAAAATTATTTTCAAGTTTCTCTTACTTTCTTGCAAAGAAAACTCATTTTCAAAACCCTAAAAACCATTTTCAAGCATCAAATCTCATTTTCAAAGGGTAAAATCCCCCTTCCCAAGCAAATGAAATGCTTAGTCCTAATGTACCCCAAGGATGGTTTGGTATAGTTGATTCACCACTAAAATGTCTAGTGATCACTAACCAAAACCTAGGAAAATGGGGACAAGCATGGATGCAAAACCCCCCTTTAAATCACCTTTTCTTTCTTGGGAAGTTGCTGTCCAGTAGCAATTTTCCCAGAACTCAGTCCACTATCTTAATTTTTGGACACAGATAAATGTGGAATTTGGTGTTGACTACAAAACACTTTTTGTAGCCAACATCCAGATCTTTCCATAAATATTTTTACTTTATTTTTTTGGGTGAGTAAAACTCCTCTTTTCAAATTTTCTTTCAGAGGCTAGTTCATCAGCTTCTGGGAATCCAGATCTCATATCTGAGGTTTCCAGAAGGTTTTGACCCCTCAAATCTTCTCCAAAATGGAAAATTCCTTCGCAAAAATCTTATTTAAGGTGTCTAGAACAACTTTCATTCTCTGAGTTTATCCAGATTATGAAGTTTTAAGACCCTTGAATCCATTTCAAAATCAAAGGTCCACTGCCTTTTTCATTCTGGCAGAAATGGCTCTCAACTTCAAAAGGTCTTTTGAGTACCAAATCTCAATCCAAAAATCTTCCAAAAATTCATGGGATCAGTTTAAAGTCTTAAAAAGATATCCCAATTTTTACTTTTCTGAGTTTCAACTTATTTTGGCCAAAACACACACACACACACACATACAAATGATTTTCAGCTTGGAAGACTCGTTTTACGAGGCATTCCGGGTGCACACTAACGTCCTTCCCGGCGTGTAACATGACCTCCGAACCTAAATCTCTGATCTCGGGCTTTTTTCAAAGTTTTGGCCCTTAAAACAAAAATGGCGTGGCGACTCCGTTTCGTTGATTTTTTCAAATAAAAATGGGAAAATTTTCGGATACACATTCATCACAGTGGCGACTCCGCTGGGGACTAAGCTTTTTTTTTTTAAAAAAAAAAAAATGGTATTTGGTATATTGGTGGAAACCATTAAACTTCCCGTTATCGCCTCCTAACACGAGTCGGGGATAAATTGTGGTCTAACAATCCCACGTACCGGTATCACCGTTTTCAAAAAAAAAAAAAAAAGCTTTTGAGGGTCAAGCTTCCGTCCCGGCTTTGAAAATCATTTTTGCGTGTGTGTTGATTTTTGCACAGTTTTCATGTTGTTTTGGCCGCCTCGGAGAAAGTCAAAATTTTGACTGTCGAAATAATGTCCCTAACTGTCGGAATTTTCGTGCTTACGTGCTTATGTGCTCATTAAAAATTTCAAAAAAAAAAAAGGATTTTCAAAAAAAAAAAGAAAATTTTCAAAAAAAAATCATGCATCATATTTTTAAGACACATAAAAAAATCTCTATTTTACTCAGAAAAAGAATATAGACTGCTTGCACACTACGCGCACGTGACCGTACACTGCACACTACGTCCCTAACCCGGGGAAATCCTTGTCGCGGTCCGTTTGGTCTTATTACGCCTCTCGGATGAGCACAGGACTACCCAAACATCCCATGGAGCCTCGTGTCGACCATGCACTTGTCCGTGACACACTTTGTCCGAGACCCGGTTGGTTTTTAGTTTGGTGCTCGTGTCATGCCCTGTACGTGTATAGACCTTTCCTTTCAAGCCTTTGTCGGCATACCGACTCAATATCTTTCGGGTCCCTAATCGGTCGAAGTTGCGGTTTTCCGCCGCAGACTTTGACCAAGATATTGACCAGGCGCCTTGACTTCGGCTACGGCGGCACAAATTATACACCGACTCCCGGCATTGACCTTTGAGTCATCAAGGATTAATGACTATTCCATGCCTAATTACGGCTTAACGGACGACAAGTCAAGATCAATTGTGGACGCTTATCAGTCCAAATCATGCCGACTTTTCGTCGAGCCCTCGGACATGATCTTGACTTTTGACGTCAGCTTTGTCCGTAATTTACATCGAATGCTCGTTAAGACTCGATTACCCGCCAGACTTTTAGGATCGTTTTCTTTCGGTCGGTGGGACCCGGCTTGCCTATAGGACCTCGCTCGGGTCCGCATCCACCACTAGGAGGTCGAAATACGGGTGGAATACGAGGGGCTTATAGACGTAGTGACGGGGCCCACCGATCCAGGGATCCAGAGTAGTTTGCGAAAAAGAGAAGAGCAATCTTTTCCAACCGATTAGGTTAATAAAGCATGTTTTAAGTAAACGTGAACAAATAGCGCATGTTGCATGAGCCAAAAGCCTAAACACCTACCCTCCTTCCATTCCCGGACATCGAACCTTCGTGTCCTTTCCCAGCCTCCGCACAAAGCTTGGTTTCGGGCACTTAGGGTCCTGCCGTTTGTCCAGGTTAGGAAGAGTCAGCGCGTCATCGAACTTCGCCGTTTGTTAGACTCCGGGTTTGAGAATGTATGCGCATCGGCCCGGTAATGATGGGGACCACATTGCTCCGTCCTCCAAAATCCCTCGAGACGACCCGATTGGATCCGGTTGGTAGAACGAGATGAGACTTCGACATGAGGCTCAAATTGATGACCTGCGGGGTTGTCGCAAGTCATGGTTTGACTATCAGTCTCAATTCCGATGGCACTTTTACCGCAAAGAAGGAAGAGGGTTCTCCTCCTCTTCTTAATCGTCCCGGATACATCGAGATGCTACCCCAAGATTCCTATGTTTCCACCGCCGGGACTCCTGCCCGTCGACTTACAGGGCAGCGGCCCCCAAACAGCAATGTCAGCCGGGACGAAAGAGTTCGCAGATATCAGGCCGGAGTTGTCCCTCTCAAAGTGATGATCCCACAAATATCAGCTCGAGTGATGAAAATCGGGGAACAATTGAAGAAATATGGTCGGCCATCAAAGCCCTGGAAGAACGCCTTGGAACGGACAGGCGAGCTGGATTGAAGAGGCCACACGCCACTTCGGGACCTTAACAATATCCCAACCGAGGGCTACCTTGAAGGACAAACATGTACCCGTTCCCAGGGACCTCAATATCTCTCATTATCCGGCGGAGTCAATCACTCGCTACCAGACGAGCCCAGCAGCAGATCCCCCCGGACCAGTTCCACTCAAAGTCATTCCAGCACCGCTCAACCTGAGGTCCCAAATCCGCCACCAGCCGTAGAACACATTTGGTGGGATATTTGTGACTGTCCCGATTGCCTTGAAAGGGATTATCAGGACTGGATACACGAGGACCGTCCTCCTAAGAAAAAGAAAATTTCCTCTCAGCAAAAATTAAAGGAGAGATTCGAGTCCGGTGATAACAGTGTGGGAACGCTCGGGGAGCCATCTGGGGGATTTGATTATTATGTACTCTACTCCAGTCAGTCTTCCCCAAAGCAAAAAGGGGTAAGAGAGCAGAAAAGCCTTGCCAACGACGGAATTGAGACCTTCGGATCCCAGGGTACTGCAGAACAGAAGTCCAACCCCCCTCGGGGTCAGCCAAGGTTCAGTTTGTCCAGCTCCCGAGTATACACCGATGAAGAAAAACCGACGCCAGTCTGGCGCTCCCACTCAATCAACATGTTGACTGGAGATGGCAACCGCCACAAAAGGCATCAGTATAACCCAGGGGCTTCGGCAAAGGCTCTACCTCGCAAGAAAAAAGCACGAAGTGACTGGCTTGATTACTCTCTATCCCGAGACAGGGACCAAATCTATGATCCTCACCTATATGGGAGTATGATCACCTTCTGCGATGAAGATTTGCCAAGAGATGTCTCCCAACACAATGAAGCTTTGTACATCACTATTCGGCTCAACACCATATCACTCCCTGGGGTATTAGTGGACAATGGATCATCGGTAAACGTCCTTCCCCTCAGCATGATGAGGGCCCTCCGCATAAATGAAAGGCGTGTGATCCCATCTACCCGGACTGTCAAGGCCTACGACGGTTCGTCTCGTCCCATTCTGGGGACAGTGACTCTGGAACTCTGGTACGAAACCCAAATGGTGCCCGCAAAGTTCCATGTAATGGATATCCCCTCCGAGTTCACAGCCCTACTAGGGCGCCCTTGGTTGCATCACATGAAAGCCATAGCCTCCACTCTCCACCAATGCGTCAAATTCATCAACCGACAGGGAGACCTTGAAGTCATAAGGGGTGACAGTTTCCTCATAGGGAACGAAGCTGAAACAATAGCCAAGAATGCCCACAGTCAAACACCGGGGCTACATCCTTCAAGAGGCAAGTCTCGCCAGCATCCTTTGGAATCCAGCGATGCCAACTATGTCAACACACTCAAGCGAGCAGACTCCGAAGAAGTTCGATTCATCAAATTTAATTGTTATTTCCAACACTTGGAGGCGTACTGGAAGGAAACGCTGAACACCGCCATGATACAGGCACACAAGTCTCCGGTCCTCAATCACAGATTTGTCAGCATTCTGCAAACCCATTCTTTGGCCTCGCCAGGCGAGGAGATTTTCATGATAAAAGTCGACAAACACCGACAGACTCGGCTCGAATCTATGAACGTCGTGTGGGACGTCCTCCTTGCTGAACTACCTGCCGAGCCTTTCCGCTCGAGTATGGGACATGAGATTTTTCTAGCAGCACACCGAGACGCAATACGTCCTTACATCTGGATTGAGCGGTCAGATTGTGACGAAATGGAAATCCCCAGGATTGAGGAAGATCCCTACATCCACATGCTCAGCTTTCAGACGCCAAACACAATTGATTCTGGTTCAGACAAAGAGATGATAGCAACGACTGAAGAGGGAGCACAGAGACCATGCCTTTCCCGAGTTGTGAAGCCACCGACAGCGATGCCGCTAAAGAATTGGGAAACTCTCTCAGGCCCGTCCGCGACCAAAGAGGAAATGATCACCAAGCTTGGATTGGTCCCCCGTCCTTTCGTGTCAACCTTTGTAAAGTCCTCCGAGTCTCTCATTGTTGAGTTTGAGTCTTCCGAATCGTCCGATGGCCTCACGCCTGAAGACCACGAAATTGTAGCCAATGCTGTATTCCCTCTTATTCTCAATGAAATGACGAACCTTTCTGAGTATCCCTTAATTGCCACTTTAACTAATGATGAATTAACTAATAATCTAAAAACAGTTAATAACGATTCACTAGATGAAGAAGCAGACACATTAAATGAACAATATATCAAAGAAATCTTTAAGCAGGTTGTCCGGAAAGAGGAAAATCGAGCCCAAGCTGCCGAAGAGATTTTGACGAGTGTGAATTTGGGAACTGCGGAAGAGCCTAAAGAGACGCAGATTGGTAGTTTCTTCGAAGGGACTGAAAGGGATGCCCTAATTGAGCTGCTAAAAGAATTCGTGGATGTGTTCGCATGGTCCTATAAAGATATGCCAGGCCTCGATCCTTCCATAGTTGAGCACCGAATACCGCTCGACCCAGAAGTCAAGCCAGTAAAGCAGAAGCTAAGAAGAATTAAGCCCGAATGGTCCCTACAAGTGAAAGAGGAGATAGAAAAGATGCTCAGGGCAGGGTTCATCAGGGTCATTGAATACCCTACATGGCTTTCCAACATAGTAACAGTGACCAAGGCCAACGGAAAGATCCGGTGCTGCGTAGACTTCAGAGACTTGAACAAAGCCAGTCCAAAAGACGATTTCCCCCTGCCAAACATCGACATTTTGGTAGATTCCACGGCCAACCATGAAGTCAAATCCTTCGTCGACGGTTTTGCCGGCTACAACCAAATCAAAATGGCAGAAGAAGATCAAGCCAAAACAGCCTTCACAACCCCTTGGGGCACCTACTGCTACACGGTCATGCCATTCGGACTAAAGAATGCTGGGGCTACGTACCAAAGGGCAGCTACAGCTCTGTTCCATGACATGATCCACAAAGAAATTGAGGTCTATGTGGACGACATGATAATACATTCCAGAGGATCAGATGGCCAGCACTTTGTTGATTTGAGAAAATTCTTCGGCCGCCTCCGAGACCACAGCATGAGACTGAATCCAGCCAAGTGCACCTTTGGTGTAAGACGAGGTAAGGTGCTAGGATATATGGTGACAGAACGGGGAATCGAAGTAGATCCCGTAAGCCCAATCAAGGCGATAGCTGAAATCAGAGCCACGCCGGAGTCACTGACAGAAGTGAAACTCCTTCATGGGAAGACTGCAATACATAAGCCGCTTTGTCGATCGGCTGACCTCGATCTGCGAGCCGATCTTCAAGTTGATGAAGAAAAGATGCCTACACCAGTAATGGACCCCAGAATGTCAGCTTGCCTTTTCGAACAGATCAAGGCATACCTTATGAATCCTCCGATTCTCTCGCCCACCACATCGACAAAAGCCACTCTTATATATCTAACTGTCAGCAGATACAGCAATTGGGGCTATGCTAGCTCAAGAGGAAGAAAGATTCCAAAGTCAAAAA